>PVJS01042892.1:0-17303 GCA_004027185.1 Glis glis
GTACCGCAAAAAAAAAAAAAAAAAAAAAGGAAACTACATTTGGACCTGAACACTAAACAGTATTCTAACAAGATCACTGACATATGTAGAGGGTCAGGGCTGGGGTCGGGCAGGCAGGGAGGAGTCCGCTGGATAGTTTACTCTTGCTATTGTCCTCTTTCTCTTCTTCACTAGCTCCGAGGATTCTCTGAAGGATCCCACCTTCTTGAAGTGCCCTGTAGCTGTAGTGACCCTGAGTGGCAGTTGCTGTCTTGGCTGTGCATGGGCTCCTGGGGTGACCTCCTGTCCTAGGCTGGGATGGTAGATTGCAGGGGCAAAAATCCTAGTTTCACATATACGTATATTTAGACTTCCATGTGCTGTGTGTGTGTGCTTGCTGGCTGCAAGGGCAGAGTTCCTGACGAGTGGCCAGGTGGGCAGGGGGGTGCGTGCTGCAGGTGGCTGTTAAGCAGGTCATGAGAGGTTTTCTCAAACCCCAATTCACTTTTATAATAGGTGTCTTAATCAGAGGCTGAGTTCAGATTCTAGTTCCTGAATCAATAGATGGCAAGAGCACATATCCATATTCCCCTCCTTTGCTGGCCCCAGGATACCTGGGGAGCCCTGTTCCTTGCTCATGGCTGCTGGCCACTATTAGCACAGCATTTCCCTTTCACCTTTTTGTCAGGGAACCTACAGACCCTACCTAGCCAATGAGTCTTGGCTCAAGTTGTACCTCCTTCAGGAAGCTCTCCATGACCACTGCAGTCCTGGATGACCTCTCAATAATTAAACCTGTGGGCTAAGTAACAAAGGGTTTATTAGACCATAACCATGCCCATTTGTTTACTTATGATCTGTGGCTGCTTTCAAGATATAGTAGCAGAATTGGATGGAGACCACATGACCCCCAAGTCTAAAATAGTGACTTTCTGGCCCTTTACAGGAAACGTTTGCAGACCCCTATCCTAAATGGAGAGGCCTTAACCTGTATAACCGTCAGCATGACCTGCAATAAATGTTCTTTATTTTGTGGTTTTGCAAAACTCTTACTTTTAAATTCAGCAGTCTTTTAGTATTTGCCAGACATATTGGGCACTGAACAAATCATCTCACGATTACACTTGGAAATTGGGATAAGTCTGGGCAGGGGACAATGACAACCCACAAGGCGATTTGATTTTCAAGAGGCAACTTCCATTATTATTGTTGTCTTGTGGTTGCAGAAAAGATTCAGAGCACAGTTTTGAACTTAAACGAGTTCCTTCCGACCCGGAACCCTTACTTGTTAGCAACCTAAGTATAAGAACATAAATCTTAGAAAATTTCTATAGATATTTATAGATACCAATATTTTTGTAGGATGTGTGAAGATGTACCTTAATTTAAAAAGTTATAAGAAAGTCTAAATCTACATACACAAAGTGAGAAAATTTGCACTTACTTTAAAAAACAGTCCTTAATGGGATCCTTTTGGACACTCAGGTGTTTCACCTTTCAAGAATCTAACTTGCGCCGGGCGTGGTGGCGCACGCTTGTAATCCCAGTACTTTGGGAGGCGGAGACCGGAGGATCCGGGTTCACGGCCAGCCTCAGCTCCCCCCCCCTCTCTCTGTCTCTCTCTCTCCACTTAGTGAGGCCCTCTGCAACTTCGTGAGACCCGGTTTCAAAATAAAGTATAAAAAATAGGGCCAGGGGTGTAGCGCGAAGGTAGAATGCCCCTGGGTTCAATCCCCGGTACCGCAAAAAAAAAAAAAAAAAAAAAAAGAATCTAACTTGCAACAAGGTCAGAATACACTTAACTTTCAAAGTGATATTCATTGATTTTTTCTTTTTTTCCTGTCTAGTGGCCAGCCCATTCCCAGGGTGGAGTACACAGAAGAAGAAACTAAAACTTGGGGCGTTGTATTCCGGGAGCTCTCCAAGCTCTATCCCACTCATGCTTGCCGAGAGTATTTGAAAAACTTCCCTCTGCTTACTAAATACTGTGGCTACAGGGAGGACAACGTGCCTCAACTTGAAGATGTCTCCCTGTTTTTGAAAGGTGAGACCTCATACAGCCTGTCTTTTCCTAACCAATATCCTCATTTGCCTTTCAAGGACACATGTTTCTGCAATGGCCCTTTCTCCAAAAAGGAACAGTAATGATTTAAAAAGAAGAGCGTTGAGCTGAGCATCGTGGTGCATGCCTGTAATCCTAGTACTTGGGAGGCTGAGGTGGGAGGATTGCAGGTTCACAGTCAGCCTCAGCAACTTAGTGAGGTCCTCTGCAACTTAGTGAGACCCTTTTTCGAAATAAATAATAAATAGGGTTGGAGTTGTTGCTTAGAGGTAGAATGCCCTGGGTTCAATCCCAGTATCAAAAGGAAAAAAAAAAAAAGAGTATTGAGCCGACAGGCCACCTGCAGGAAACAGAACAGGGACTCTGGGCTGGGGAGAAGGACTTGGCTGCTTCCACAGCTTGCTGAGGCCTCCCTTTCTCTGTGATTGGCTGTTATACATGGAATACCCAAAGGATATTTGCAAGTGCAGTTTGGGGCTTTTTTCTGATTCAGAAACTACTCTGTGGGCTATATGGATATGGAATGTCTTCAAAGGTGGCTTTTTATTTGCTTTGTTGAAAATCGTATACCGGATGAAGACATATCACGGATGTTGCTGAACATTGGTGGCTTTCCTCTGGAGCAAATCTGTAAATGAATCAATCAGTATTTTAAGTATAACCTGTCTACTGGGGACTACTCATTGCTGATGTTACAGTAGTTCCATAGTTTGAATCTGGATTGTCCTCTGAAAGGCTCATGTGTTGAAGGCAATGCAGGAATGTCCAGAAGAAGGGCTTTTAGGAAGTGATTGGATCATGGGGTGCTGATGTCATCAATAGAATAGTCCATCGATGCTGAATGGACTACTGAGAGGTGGTGGAAACTATAGACAGGTGGGGCATGGTTGGAGGGAGTAGGTCACTAGAGGGATGCCCTTGGGGACTATGTCTTGTCCCAGGCTCCTTCCTTTCTCTCTCTGCTTCCCAGCTGCCATGAGCTGAGCAGTTTTCCTCTGCCACATCCATCCATCATGTTTCAGCCTTGAAGCCAGTTGATCATGGACTGAATCCCCAGAAACTCTGAGACAAAATAAATCTTTCCTCCTCTATGTTGTTCTTGTCAGGTATTTGGTCATAGCAATGAAAAGCTGACTAACACAAGTAATGACCATGGTGAATCGTAGAGTAACCTCATGTCACATTCTCTTGGGGGGGGTATCTTCTCACTGATCCTCTTGAGACAACAGTTAGGAGCACCTGGGGCTCTTGTGAGGGGTTGGGGGAGGAGGCAAGGTTTCCAGGTGATCCAACCTCCTCCTCTGCTCTTCATTGTGGATAAGTCCTTGTGCTCTCTACTCTTTTCTCTCTCTTCTTCCTTGTCAAGGGCAACAGTTGGGAAAGCAAGCACCGTGATGCTGCGTCCTTTCTAGAAACTCACTTCCTGGCCTGCCTTCCCCTTTCCATCAGTGACACTTTTCTCTAAACCCATCAGGCTTGACCCTAAGGATTCCTCTGAATTCCTGCCCATCTCCCCCCTCCTTCCATACTCTTTTTTATATTCTTTTGATCATTTATTTATTTTTTATGTTCATTTATTGGTGCATTGTAATTATACATTTTGATATATGTCAGGGTATGAACATCATACATGCACACATTGCACATTTAGCTCTCCCTCCAATCCCACCTTATTCCCTAGTCTTTGTATTAGTATCCTATTGTTGCTTAAACAAATTACCATAAACTTTGTGACTTAAAGCAACACAAATTGTCTTATAGTTCTGGAGCTCATGAGTCTAAAATCAAGTCATTGGCAGGGCTGTGTTCCTTCCGGAGGCTTCTGTTCTCTTGCCATATCCACTTTCTAGAGTCCAACGTCTGGCTTCCATGGCCACATCTCCTCTGACTCTGACCCTCCTACCTCCCTCTTATAAGGACCCACATGATTATAATAGCTCCACCTGGCTAAGCCCGGAATCTCTCCCCATCTCCTGCCCCTTGATTCAATCACACCTGCAATGTCCATTTTGCCAAGGCAGGTAACACATTTCACAGACTCAGGGAATTTAGACATTGGTATCTATGGAAGGGACTTTATTCAGCCTACCATAGTCTCCAACTATTGCCACTTCCAGCCTATGACACATTGTAAATACGTCCATTTCTTTCCACTCCACTGCCACTACCCACATTAAAGTCCCCATCATTTTACAACCTTGATGCCTATGTAGCTTTTCTTCCTTTTACCTTCCTGCCTGGCTCTTCTACATAAACATTACTTACTAAAACCTTGCTTTCTTCCTGACATCTCTGCTCAGAAACTATAGGTGGCTCCCTGTTGTTTTTACTAGGATTGGCAACATTTTTTGGTAAAGGGCTAGATAGTAAATCCTTTAGGTCTTGTGGGCCAAGAGGCAACATCAAGGACATTATGTAGGTACTTTTATAACCATTTTAACGTGTCCATTAAAAAATGTAAAAACTTTTCTCTGGGGCTGTACAAAAACAGGCAGCAAGCTGGATTTAGCCAAGTCTGAACTGGCCAAGTTTGTCTCCTACCATGCTGGCCCTGTATATGCAGTCTGCTCTCACTGTGGGCTCTCCATACTTCTGCTTACTAGAAAATCTCTGTCCCTTACTAGAAAAGCCATCTTTCCTCCACGTGCTCAGACTCTACCTCTTCTTCAAGGCTCAGAGCAAGTCCGGCCTCCTTTGTGCATCCTGATCATCACAGACACTGTGCTTCCCCCTCTGACTCCAGTGGGCACTCCGTGTGTGTCAGGAGAAGCTAAGCACACCCTTACAGCTGGTGCACTGAGAGCCACACCTAGCACTGTGGGATCCTTCCAGTGTGTGAACATTATCCACTATACAGTATTTGTTACTGAGGAAAAGAGATTGAGGACCACTGATCAGTATCACTTAATTAGCACCTAATTACATAATGCTCTTTATTGTTGTTTAACTAGATTATATTCTCCCTAATGGCCCCACCGTTCATGTTCCTCTTGGTTTCCCACAGAGTTATGTGCATACTATATATTTACCACGGGCTCCCCTGTTTATCTATGGGGTTTGCTTTTTACTGTATTTGTTAGTAAAATTAGTAATTAGAATACCATCTCATGATTTTTGCCATTTCTGACTCCCAAATTAGTATTTCTGGGTTGGGCAGCATAGAGTTCAGTTTGAATCACTTCTTGGAACATAGCAAATATGCTTTAAGTGTATGTGTTTTTATTTTCTAAACATTGACTCACTTTTAAAATACCTAATTTGAAGCTGGGCATGGTGGCACACGCTTGTAATACCAGTACTTTGGGAGGCAGAGACCGGAGGATCCGGGTTCGCGGCCAGCCTCAGCTCTCTCTCTCTCTACTTAGTGAGGCCCTCTGCAACTTCGTGAGACCTGGTTTCAAAATAAAGTATAAAAAATAGGGCCGGGGGTGTAGCGTGGAGGTAGAACGCCCCTGGGTTCAATCCCCGGTACCGCAAAAAAAACACAAAACCCAATTTATTTAAAAAAGGAAACTTTTAAGGCATTGATATCTACAGATTCAAGGTTCTTGATGTCATAGTTTCATACTTTTCCTAATTTACATAAGCATAAAATATATAACTATTAAAATAAAAATACGCCTCTGTGTACCATCAATCATGTTCCACATGTAGGATATACTGGCTTAATTGATGTAATACAGAAAAAGAAGAAAAGACACTTATCTTTTTGCTACTCAGTGGGGAACAGTCCAAAATGAAGGCTTTTATAATGAAGGTAATGCTGTTAGAATTATGGTTCTGAGGAGGCCCGAGCACAGTGCTATTTCCACGTAGGTACCAGAAATCCCAGGATGGACTGACTTTATAAATTTAGTTGGTTCTTACCTTTTAAGACCAATTCTGAGGTGCTCTCCTAATAATTTGGTGTTTTCAGAATGGGAAACTGAGCGGTGTTGGTATCAGGGATAAGAATGGCCCTCCTGAACATCATGCTAAGTGAAATACACCAGACACAGAAAGACGAATACTATGTGATCCCACTCATATGTGGAATCTGCGTTAGCTTTTCCTCGCTGCGACCAGTTGTTGACACAAACACCTGAAAGGAGGACAGGTCTATTTGGCTCATGGTTTCAGAGGTTTCAGTCCAGGGTCGGCTGGCTCCATTGCTCTGGGCCTGAGGTCAGGCAGAGCATCATGGCAGGAGGGTGTGGTGGGGGAAAGCTGCTCAGCTCATGGCAGCAGGGAAGAAGAAAGGTGGAGGGAGATTCTTATTGAAAACAAAATTGGATGTCCATTTCTGTGATGTTATGAATACATTTGTACTTTATTTTGAAACATTTGCCAAACTAAATACACTGTATAACATTAAAAATGTTAAAAGGACTGTTTAGCATTAGAAGCAGATCATGTCCCGAAATTCTTTTTTTTTTTTTTTTTGCAGTACCGGGGATTGAACCCAGGGGCATTCTACCTCCCAGCTATACTCCCAGCCTTATTTTTTTATTCTTTATTTTGAAACAGGGTCTCACTAAGTTGCGGAGGGCCTCACTAAGTAGCTGAGGCTGGCCGCGAACTCCGGTCTCAGCCTCCCAAGTACTGGGATTACAAGTGTGCGCCACCATTCCCAGCTCCAAAATTCTAAAACAGCAGCATATGTTGTTGCTTGTATAAAGTCTAGTGATGATTTTTAGACTAACTTCCATGGTGTCCTGTTGGCATTAACACTACCATTGTATCCTGCTGTATAATAAACAATCTTACACGTTTATCAACTGTTGATACAAATGTTAGTCCCTAACCACTTTTTATATGTTTTAAATTTTTGAAATTCAAGTGTACCTGCCATAACATAAAATAAACACTAGACTGTAACAATAACAAAAAAAGAAAGGTGGAGGGAGAGGAAGGGGGAGGGGCCAGGGACAAGATATGGTCCCCAAGGGCACACCGCCAGTGACCTACTTCCTCTAACCATGCCTCACCTGCCTACAGTTCCCACCGCCTCCCAATAGTCCATTCAAATTATTAATCTATCAAATGGGTTAATCCTCTGATGAGGTCAGATCCCTCAGGATCCATCATTCCCTAAAAGCCCCACCTCTGAACATTGTTGCCCTGGGGACCAAGCCTTCAACACATGCACCTTTGGGGGACTTTCCATATTCAAATGGTAATAGAATCTAATGATGTTGACTACATAGAAGCAGATAATAGAACAGTGGGTAGTGGCCGGGCGTGGTGGCGCACGCTTGTAATCCCAGTACTTTGGGAGACGGAGACTGGAGGATCCGGGTTCGCGACCAGCCTCCCAGCCTCGGCTCTCATGCTCTCTCTCTCCCTGCCTCTCTCTCTCTCTCTATCTCTCTCTCCTTAGTGAGGCCCTCCACAACTTCGTGAGACCCAGTCTCAAAATTAAGCATAAAAAATAGGGCCGGGGGCGTAGCACGGAGGTAGAACGCCCCTGCGTTCAATCCCCTGTACTGCAAAAAAAAAAAGAAAAAAAAAGAACAGTGGGTAGCAAGGTGGGAGGTATTGGGAGTGCGCAGATTTGGTCAAGGGTACAAAGTTGTAGTTACCCAGGATGAATAAGTTGAGAGGTCTAACTTACAACAGGATGATTATGGCTAGTGATACTGTATTCTGTAAGGGAGCCTTGCTAAGAGAGATTTGATGTGCTCTTCATATACACACAGAGCGATGTGAGGAGATGGATATGTTGGTTTCACTGTGGTAATCATTTCACTATGAATATGTCTATCAAAATATGTCTTACACTTGAAATATATACAGTTTTCATTTAAATAAACAAAAAGGAACCTCTCCTGTGAGAATAGGACCATATAAAACAGTCATTTTAAAATATATAACATTTTTATAAAGTATGTATATAAAAATGTAAAGAATATTGTAAATTTTCTGGGCCTTCATGAGAAGGAGCATCAGGTGGCCTTTAAGCCGAGGACACTGATGAACCTGAATGGTAAGAGGAAATTCCATACGTTTTATTGCATTTGTATTTTGTTTCCTCTTACCATGAGCCAGTGGAGTATGTAGAGCTTTAGTGTATCTCTTCAAATCTCAGTATTTATTATAATAATGCACACACACACACACACACACACACAACAGGATAAAGGAGTTAGGAGGTATCCACATAGAAAGCTGCAGTGTGAAGCCGGAGTGGTGGCACACACCTCTAATTCCAGTACTTGGGAGGCTGAGACAAGAGGATCACAGGTTCGCGGCTAGCCTCAGCAACTTAGCAAGGCCCTCTGCAACTTAGTGAGACTGTTTCAAAATAAAAAAATAAAATAGGGCTGGGGGTGTAGTTCAGAGGTAGAATGCCCCTAGTAACACACACACACACCACACACACAGAAAAAGCTGTAGTGTGAAGTGATTTCAAGATGCTGGTGAAGGGTGGCTTAGCCATGTGCTGCTGATCACACACATGTACGCAGAGTAGATCCCTATGTGTGGCTTTGAGAAGACACCAGGTAGTCCGTGGCAGATATGACTTTAGAGTGTAATCTTTTCCTGTGTCTTTGGGATTCTTTATCCTAATTTGACTTCTAAATTTAAATCCCTATTTTTTTAAACCTTTCCCTTTTAATGAATGTCTAGTTCCCCTGGAAACCATCATTTGTGAGAGTATTTTACTCATCAGAAGCCTCAAACATGATAGCTGTTAACAGGATATGTCATTCAGTTGTCAAGAGTTTTAGAATCTTGATGCCTTTGTTTCTGGAACATGTTCATATAATAGGAATTCCTGCATGGGCCCTCAGGTCCTGCCAGGTTAATATTTAGTTAGCTCTTTCTATCTTCTCTTTAGAAAGGTCTGGCTTCACGGTGAGGCCGGTGGCCGGCTACCTGAGCCCGCGAGACTTCCTGGCAGGACTGGCCTACAGAGTCTTCCACTGCACTCAGTATGTCCGGCATGGCTCGGACCCGCTCTACACCCCGGAACCGTGAGTACCACTGTCAAAGCCAAGCTGGAAGGCGACCACCACACTTGACTTCCAGGTCAAGTGACTTAGGCCCTCATTTACCTCCACAGCAATCTCATGTCTCTGGGGAATGGGAATCACAGCACTCTCTCAAAGAAGGAAGGGCCCACTGAAGGATCAAACTCCTCAGCCCGGCACACAGAGCCCCTGAGATTCCTGCTGTGGCCCCTCTAACTTTAATCCCAATGCTGAACCTTCTGCTTGGTCAGTTCTGCATTCCTGATGAGGAAAGGAAGGCACAGAGGGGTAAACATGGACAGCAGCCTGGCACACGTCCTCTCGTGAGGAGGCCCTCCCATGATCAGAGGTTCACACACACAGCACAGCGACTCATTACTCACCCTTCTCCTTTTACATTTCATCACCCCAAACTCAGATCTCTGTGCTATGTTCTCCCTGCCATCTTAGTTTCTTGAACATTCCTCCAGTCCCGCCCATCGCCTCCAGATACCTGTGAGTTTTGTGATTCTTCTTCGGCTTTGTCAGCGTTCTGTGAAAGAATCCTCTTCTGGGGCTTTATACCTTCCGTCCTGCACTGTGGGTGGGGCAAGAGTGGGCAGAGGAGCCACAAGGTGGGGCAGTATGCTCTGTACTGGTGGGGGGGCAGCTGTGAATCCCCATGAGTTAAGTATTCAGCCTCATCTCACATGGGATTGTACAGTCTCCAAGTGTCAAATGCCCTGTGTTTTATTTCTTTTTATGCTTAAAAAATGTCAGAGACATTTATTGGGAGACTTCCATGTGCTTGGATTGTTTGCAAATGGGACAACAGACAGCCTCCCTGTCCTCCTGGGGGAGTGGGGGAGAGGACGGTTAGCACAGATGGCAAGATGGTCAGGCTAAGTGTGACCACAATGTGCCCATAAGTGCTGTGAATACAAATAGAGCAGGTAGGAGACGGAGAGTTGAGTGTGCTGCTTTTTTTGGATTGAGTCATCAGGAGAGCCTCTTGGGAGGTGATATTTGAGTAGAACCTGAATATGAATACTTCAGGGTGGAGAATTCCAAGCCAGGAGAGCAGCAAAAGCAAAGACCCCGAACCAGGAGCTGACCTGGAGCTGGCCATGGGTTCTCTGCCCCCTTGGGCTCCATTCAAATGCCTGCTCTGCCCTAATCTTACTCTAATCTGTTGCACACTGTTCTTCAAGCCACCCAGGTTATTGCTTTGCTTATGGTGCTGTTTTACTTGAATACGCTTGTGATTAATGGGCTGCAATCACTACCACCACGGGGAGCAGAGAGCCCTTCCAGGATCAAGCAGTTAAGTAGCCGATGGCTGCAGAAGTGGGCAGGGTTGGAGCCAGTCTCTGAAGTCCCACTCCCCCTTCTGGGCTGGCATGAGTCACTGGCCAGGTGGGTCCCTCCAGGGTCACTGCATTGTTTTTTAGCTCCGCTCAGCTTCCCTGAAAGTGTTTGCAGGGTAAACAAAGGTTACTTATAGGACTCAAGACGTTTGGAAACGAAATGCTTCTTTGAGTAGAGTGAGTGCTCAGAGGAGCGTTGTCAGAGGTAGAAAGGCAATCTCTAAATCTGGCCCAGAGGGTTTACAAATGGCCCTGTTTACAAATAGCAGGCACTTTGTTAGTTCCCTTTGAATAACTTGCCCTCCTGAGACCTGTGATAGCGTGCCAATAGGTATGCAGAGAGAGAGAGGGCAAAGAAATGAGATTTTAGCCACAGAAGTCTATAAAATTTTGGGATAATGTGTTACATTTTTACCAAAGCACTTTCAGCCAATTCATTCGGCAATATTTATGTGCAATGTTAGCGGGGAGATGCAGCGGATTTAAAGATGAATAAAATATAGTAGCTTTTTAAAAATGCAGCTCACATTCTGGCAGGGGAGATTGAGACATAAATAATTAGGAAAGAGTGTGGTTAGGACTATCATGGGGTGTGTACAGAGTGTTAGAGGAGCAGAGGAGAGAGCAGTCCTGAAAAGCTTTACAGAGAAGGTATAATTTAAGGAGGTCTGGAAGGGTGGACAGAAATTTCACTGTGGGGCAAGATCTGGTAGGGTAGGAAGAGAAGGCTTTCCAAGTCAAGCGCAAAGTGGTGGAGACATGCAGAAGTCATCAGTGAGCAGGGCTTGGGAGGCCAGAGTGGCCAGGGTAGTTTATGTATTAGGGTTAAATGTATCTACAGGGCACGTTATAAATGATCATTTGTCAAACTAGGGCATACAGGTTTCATTCTGTAGGCAGCAGGGAGCTATCCAAGGTGCTGAAGCATGATTCTGCCCTGTACTTGAGAAAGACGACTGGGGCTGGGGCTGCAGCAGTGTGAATGACAAAGATGTAAAACTAGCCAGGGAGCTCACGTTCCAGTGAAGGAATATAGTATATGAAGTGTTGAGCTAATGTTGGTACCCATTTGATGCTCTCTTAAAACCACAGAGACAGAATTAACAATTTGGTGACCATAGTAGGGTTAGGAGATGGAGAGCTCCTAAGGCAATGCTAAAGATATTATTGGGAATCTGAATAGGTAGTTATCTCTAGTAATGATTGGGAATATTGGAAAAGGATCAGGCCTGAAGGGAAGAGGAGGATTTAGGCTTGGGGCATGTTGTTTTTGAGGTGCTCATGGGTGGGACCTCCAGACAGAGAAGTCCCTGGTAGTTAGAAACAAGAGTTGGAAGTTCAAACTGGGCATGGTGGTGCATACCTGTAATCCCAGTACTTGGGAGGAGGATTGTAGGTTTGAGGACAACCTCAGCAACTTAACCTAGCGAGACCCTGGTTCAAAATAAAAATAAGGACTGGGGGTATAGCTCAGAGGTAGAATACCCCTTGGTTCAATCCCCAGTTCCACACACACACACACACACACACACACACACACACACACACACACATCAAAAAAAGAATTGGGAGTTAAGAAGTGAATATAAAGATCCCACAATAAGTTTGAGTGTTTTTTTTAATTCCAAGAATCCTATGATTACCTAGACACAAGGAGATTAAGTCAGAGGATAGAAACTGGGGTTCACTAACTTGGTGTTGTTTTCATGAGCTTGATTTTTGTGTGTGTGTGAGTTTTATAACATTCATTTGTTTTTAAAAAGTTATTATTTTATGAGGCCAGGGGTGGCGTCACACACCTGTAATCCCAGTGCTTGGGAGGCTGAGACAGGAGGATTGCAGGTTTGAGGATGGCCTCAGCAACTTGGTGAGACCCTCAGCAACCTAGTGAGATCCTGTTTCAAAATAAAAAATAAAAATGGCTGGGGGTGTAGCTTAGAGGTTGAATGCCCCTGGTTCAATGCCCAGTACCCCCTGGCCCCAAAGTTATGATTTTATGGTCAGGTAATACATATACATGGTTCAGAAATCAAAGGGGACTAAAGGATATGCTGTGAACAGTGAGTCCCTCTCTTTCCTCTGTCCTCTGAATGCTTTATTCATCCTCTCCAGAGGCCACTAGTAATACTAGTTTCTCTTACATCATTCCAGAAGTATGCCATGCAGACTAAGTTCTCTGCAGAGATCCCTTTAATCCTAGTTCATCGCAAACTCCTAGGTCCCTTATCAGTCACATAGTTTGAATCTAGGGGACACTATACTAGAAGTGCTGTTTCCTGCCCAAGCACTTTTGCAGGCATTGTCTTTGGAATAAAATCCCCTTTTCTCAATTGAAAACCAACAAGAGGGCACATTCTCCAATTTGTGAAGTTCAAGTTGGCTGCTGTGTTTGGTGCTTGTACTCTGCTTCCAAATAACTGCCCTCAATTGCTGAACCTTGCAAGCAGAGGCAGCAATAATGAGACAAAGATGAGCCATGAAGACCCAGGTAGAAATGGGAATGAAAGCAGCAGAAAAGACATTATCCGAAGAATGGATTTTATTTTCCTTTTTCAATTTGGGTAGAATGTATTTTGCTATTACAGCTTTCAACCCACACTGGGGTTTAAACATGTCTTTGGCTTGTTTTTGTATTTAGCATTTTAAAGGTTCTGGGTTCTTTAAACCTGAGCATATAGTGGGACTTGAATTTAAAAAGTGGTGGCAGGTTGGATTTGTTCCCTGGAGAAAGTTTTCTAGCCTGGAGGACAGTAGAGAAAGTCCTGGAGAATCCTGACTCCTGGTGTTCCTGGTGGGAGGAGTTGCTTTAGCATGTGCTCCTGCCTGGATTGAAGGTCACTGGGCTTCTGGAAGGGGGAGATGCTGTTGCTCTCTCCCTTGGAGCAGCGCCCGAGGCAGTGTTTGCACTTCAGTGTTGCCTAGCTGCATGCTTTGATCAGCTGTGAGCCCAAGCAATGTTGTGCCTAATCAAGTATCGATGTTTAGAAATGATTTCCTTTGCAAAATATCACCTGGGTCAGATTCAAGGTTATTCCAATAAGACTGTCCCTCTTACTCGCTGGAATCTAGGGAAAGGCGCAGAGTGCCAGCATGGCCATGTGAGCATCACTCGGCATGTATATGGCAGAACAAAAATTTGAGAAGTCCTATACTCTCGCTGATCTGCCTTTTGTCTCTATGGGGAAATTCCATTGTAGACTCCCCCATGTTGTGCCCTTTGGTCACCTCATCCTCTTTTAATTTATTATTATTATTGTTATTGTTGTTGTTGTTATTATTATTATTGGTACTGGGGATTGAACCCAGGGGCATTCTACTTCCAGGCTATACCTCCAGCCCTTATTCTTTATTTTGAAACAGGGTCTCACTAAGTTGCTGAAGGTCTCGCTAAATTGCTGAGGCTGACCTTGAACCTGAGATCCTCCTGTCCCAGCCTCCCAAGTATTAGGATTACAGGCATGTACCATCATGTCTGGCTTCTCATCCTCTTTTAGAACAGTTTCTTAGCTATAGCACTATTGACATTTGCGGCCAGACAATTCTGTGTTGTGGGGGATGGCCTGTGCATTGTAGGGTATTTGGCAGCATCCCTGGCCTCTACCACTAGATCTCAAGAGTATCCTTCTCCCCACCCCCTCCCCAAGATGTGCCCTAGGGGGCGACATAGACTCTGGTTGGGAACCACTGTTCAGGAATAAGACATCTGACAACATTGCTGCTCTGCCAATGATTGTGCTCCTTCTCAAAAGCAGGAAACTGTTTCTTTTCTAAAACTCAAACCTAAAAACAGCATTCCTTTGTTTAACTTTTGTTGGTTCCCTGCTACATATGAAAAAAATGTCTGATCTCATCAAACCTAACCTGCCTTCCTTTTGACCCCTCTGACACCTTCTGCTCCAGTCATGCTGGGCTTCTCACTATCCCTGGAGCCTGCAGCTCTTGCCTCCAGCCCTTTGCACAGGTGGCTCTTTCTGCCTGGTATGACTAGCGAAGTCCTCTTAGTTCTCTAGGACTGAACTCAGGTGCAACCTTCCCCGTGAAGCCTTTCCCAGGCCAAGGGAGGTGCTCTTGTAGCACCGTGCCTCACTTCTCGTTACAGCGCAGCTTGGTAATTATTTGTTCACGTGTCATTCTCCTTCATGAGACTAGAATGAACTCAAGGCCAGTTGGCAAAGGCAGCGCAGGAACAAGAAGATCCGGGTTGAACTTGGAGTGGATCCCTAACCTGGCATATGAAGGGAAAACCTAGTTGAGAGTGGCACTGACACCAGGAGGTGCCAGGTTTGTGATACCCAGGGCCCCGGACCCAGTGTGAAATCCGTGGAGAAGTCAGTGGTGCAGGTCTGTCCTGGGCACAGCCTGGGTGGTAGTCAGGCCCTTTCTGAGTGGCCGTAGCCCTACATTGGTGAGTGTTCTCCATGCTCCCCATCCGCTTTACTCTGATTTCAGTGGCTGACATGGTCAACTCTCCATGAGTAGGACATGTTACATGTTCAGTGTCTTCAGGCAAAACTGTGAACCTTCATGACAGAATTTTAGACACCAATAGAAACTATGAAGATAGATCATTTGGATCAGAATAGCCATCTCTTCAAATCACACCTGCTAATGGACAACCTATTATGTTCATTTTTTTTTTTTTGCTTTTGGAATAGAGAGGGGGAAAATGGTATTCACTGTGAAGCCGAAGAAGAAAATCTAAAGAAAGTATAAAGGTTGTCTCTATTTCCACCCTTATTAAAAAGAGAGAGGGAGGGTATGAGAGTGACCTAATTGTACTTCACATGGTGCTAAAAAAAATACACTTGTTTTTCCCTTTGGGTAACTAACCCTAAATACTATCATATCTAAAAGGTAGGAAATCTCTTTGCCATCCCTAAAAAATAATTCACTTTGTGACATTTAAAAAATACATTTGAAGCTGGGCGTGGTGGCGCACGCTTGTAATCCCAGTACTTTGGGAGGCGGAGACCGGAGGATCCGGGTTCGCAGCCAGCCTCAGCTCTCTCTCTCTGTCTCTCTCTCCCTGTCTCTCTCTCTCTCTCTCTGCCTAGTGAGGCCCTCCGCAACTTTGTGAGACCCGGTTTCAAAATAAAGTATAAAAAGTAGGGCCGGGGGCGTAGCGCGGAGGTAGAACGCCCCTGCGTTCAATCCCCGGTACCGCAAAAAAAAAAAAAATACATTTGAACTACTTTAAATATCGCCTTAAGAAGAAATTCGGTGAGATTGGCAGTTTCTGCCAAGTGTGGGTGCAGGTGCGTAAAGGACTGTCATGTTGGGAGGTGTGTTGGCGATGTCTCAAGTGGGTGGTGCTCCCTCCCCAGGGAGGAGAGTGGACCAGAGAGGTAGGAACATTTCTGGGTTTGTCTCTAGAAACTTTTTTAGGGGGTTGGGGGTAGAGTTCAGGGATTCAGGAAATTCTTGGGCATCCAGGGAATAGAAACAAGTTGGAGGGAGGACTCCTACCCTCATTCCCTTGCCCCAGAGGCTTGGCCTGGTCTGGTCTCTGTCATCAGCCTTCTAGTTCTCAGAGAGTGCTTTGCATTTTCAGGTGTATTTATCCCACTCCCTGTAGCTGTGTTTAGTTCATTTGTAGTATCTTCCCTGGACACTTCCTTCTAGGGAGAATGTGGTCTCTTCTGTGTCGTTCCTATAGACTCTTCTAATGTGTTTTGTGGATGTTGAACACTTGCTAATTCCATTTGCATGTGCACATTTACTTGTGTGGGTGAATTTCAATTGTATCTGTGGTCCCTCTGCCTGGTGAAACCTTAGAAATGCAGAGCTCTTTAATAAGAAATGCATATTTAACAAAGTCATATTCTCCTGGGATCATATATCATGCTTTCCTTCAGACATTGGACTGAGATCTAGGAAATGGAGGACAGGGAAGAAGATTCTATTTCTTAAATATTGCAAGTACTATATATCTATGTAATAATTCAGTCTTGTTCTCTTCAATATGGGCCAAATGCACCCTGGTCTAGATTTCTGGATGGAGACCAGAGGTATCCATGTGTCTTATGGTTCAGTGCCAGGTGCCCTTTGGAACATAAAACATTGCCCAGAATCCAGGTGTGGTGGTGCACGCTTGTAATCCCAATACTTCGGAGGCTGAGACAGGAGGATCACAGGTTCGTGGCCAGCCTCAGATACTTAGTGAGGCTGTCAGCAACTTAGTGAGACCCTGTTTCAAAATAAAAAAATAGGGCTGGGGATGTAGCTCAGAGGTAGAATGCCCCTGGTTTCAATCCCCAGTACCGCAAAAAAATAAAAAGGGTTGGAGGTGTAGCTTGGAGGTAGAATGCCTCTGGGTTCAATCCCCACTACCAAAACCAAAAAGCAAATTAAAACAACAACAACCAAAACACAAAAAACAAAAACCCCCAAACACCCCAAAATATTGCTCAGAGCAGGGTTGAAATATACATCCATAGCATGACCCCTGTGTACCTTGTCCATTCCTCAGGGAGAAGCAACCCGGAGTTTAAAATATAATTATTTACTGTTGACATCATTCTTTGAGGTCAAGACAGTACAATATGAACAGATGTCTTTGCAGAAGAGCTATTGCCAAAGTGATAAAGCAGTTTTGCACCAGAAATTTCTTCTTAAAAATGTTTCAGGGGCCGGGCGTAGTGGCGCACGCTTGTAATCCCAGTACTTTGGGAGGCGGAGACCGGAGGATCCGGGTTCGCGGCCAGCCTCAGCTCTCTCGCTCTCTCTCTTTCTCGCTCTCTGTCTCTCTTTCTCGCTCTCTCTCTCTCTCCTTTGTGAGGCCCTCTGCAACTTCGTGAGACCCGGTTTCAAAATAAAGTATAAAAAATAGGGCCGGGGGCGTAGCGCCGAGGTAGAACGCCCCTGCGTTCAATCCCCAGGACCGCAAAAAAAAAAAAAAGTTTCGCGCGCGCGATCGATCGATTGATCGATCTATCTCTCTCTCTCTCCTCTCTCTCTCTCTCT
>PVJS01042893.1:0-17303 GCA_004027185.1 Glis glis
GAGAGAGAGAGAGAGAGAGAGAGAGAGAGAGAGAGAGAAGAGGAGAGGAGAGAGAGAGAAAGAAAGAAAGAAAGAAAGAGGAGAGATAAAGCATGCGCGCTGAGGCTGGCCGCGAATTCGGATCCTCTGGTCTCCTCTGGTCTCCGCCTCCCAAAGTACTGGGATTACAAGCGTGCGCCACCACGCCCGGTTTAGGCAAATGATTTCTAATCTCTACAAAGCCCTTACAAATTGCCAGTTACTGTTCTAAGTAATTTACATATATTAATGTAGTCAGTCCAACCCTATGAGACCTGTCCCATTTTATTTATTTATTTTCTTTTTTGTGGTTCTAGGGATTGAACCCAGGGACTTTCTACCTCTGAGCTACACCCCCAGCCCTACTTTATTTTCTATTTTGAAACAGGGTCTAAGTTGAGGAGGGCCTAAGTAGCTGAGGCTGGCTCCCAAGTACTAGGATTACAAGCGTGCACCACCACACCCTGGCTACTGTGTTCTATTTTAAAGATGGTAAAACCAAGGTTGTAGTATAAAATATTTCAGATATATCCCGAAGATTGGTTGTTCTGTACTAGACACACTCTTTGCTCAGTGAGTCCTTGTTTGTGTCTTGCGTAAATGGCATTGAGAGAGAGTCTGGCACTGTAAATTATATTGCTACCGACTATATTGCTAAAATATATTGCTAAAGTATATTGCTACTGACACTATAAAGTATATTGCCACTGGCTATAAGCCTTCTCAGTGGTTCAGGCCAGAAGAAGTTCAAAAAGAAAAACTAGTAAGTACATACTATGTTTCTAATTTAAGGATATACTGTGTTCTTGGATAGGAAAGTCTTAAATCCTGTGTTAGGATGAGGAAGCTTCTGTGCGTCTTAGTGTTGAACGTGAGCTTCTTTTTCTCTTCCGGCTCTGTCTGCTGGGACAGAGCACACAGGAAGAAGAATGGCCGCAGGACTGCCGACAGCTCGGTCGCAGGTTTGTAGGAAATTGTTCTGTTTCCAAGAAAACACTGCTGCGCCCGAGGGATCCAGCTCCACCTCGACCTGCAGCTTCACAGCCTGCCGCGCTTGCCGCCGTCTCCCCAGCTCTGTGGGCGTTTTAGGGTGGGAATGCCTAGAAAAAGCTCCTGTTACATTTATTATTTTTTTCAGATATTCATCCAGGTCAAGTATGAATTTCATATTTTGATGGGTACTGTAAAGAAAACCTGTTACTAATTGCCCAAGTATTTTTCTCATTCCTGCCACCTGACCCAGCGGTACTGGGTAGAAGGTAGAAAGAGCACTCACAGCCTACTGTGGAGAGACCACGTTGACCGTGTCTTGTAAAAGCTGATAGAACCAGGAGCCTGGATGAGATGACTCAGGGATTAGGGTTGTCATGGTGGGGGGTAACTAGGGATGGAACTAAGACTTTGAGCTGTACCCCAACCCTTTTTTTATTTTGAAACTGAGTCTCACTAGTTTGGCTTTTTTTTTTTTTTTGGTGGTACTGGGGATGGAACACAGGGGCCTTCTACCTCTGGGCTACACCCCCAGACCTATTTTATTTTTTATTTGGAAACAGAGTCTCGCTAAGTTGCTGAGAGGCTCACTAAGTTGCAGAGGTTGGCTTTGAACTTGGGATCCTCCTGTCTCAGCCTCCCAAATACTGAGATTACAAGCATGTGCCACCATGCGCAGCTATCTCACTAGGTTTTGAATACTCTCTTTCAGTTACTGAGGCTGATCTTGAACCTGTGATCCTCCTGTCTCAGCCTCACAAGTACTGGGATTTTAGGCATATGCCACCATGCCCAAGACATTTTTAACTTTTTTTTTTTTTGGTACTGGGGATTGAATCCAGGGGGATTCTACCTCTGAGCTACACCCCCAGCCCAATTTTATTTTTTGTTTTGAAACATGGTCTCACTAGGTTGCTGAGGCTGATCTTGAACCTATGATCCCCCTGTCTCAGCCTCCCAAATAAGGGGATTACAGGCATGCACCACCCACCATGCCCGGCTTGGATTAGGATTTAACAAGGAGAACTGAGCCTTGGGGCAAATAATGGAAGGCCCCCGACACTCGCCTGAGCTGTCAGTGCTTTGAGCCTCTTTGGCAGTTCCGTTAGCTTCACCTACCTTCTTCCTGGTACGTTGTTGAAGACGGTTATTGGCTTAGCCAGAATGTGTATGTGATGTTTCAGAACTTGGTGACCTTCCAGGAAGTGGCGGTGGACTTTTCCCAGGAAGAATGGGCGCTGCTGGGCCCTGCTCAGAAAGCTCTGTATAGAGACGTGATGCTGGAGAACTTGAGGAACTTGGCCTCAGTGGGTACGTTGTCCTCTTCCCTTCTTTTGCTCTTGAAGCAAATAGTTCTTGAGCACATGCTGTATTCCACAACCTGTGAAAAGAATGGGAACGCTTGGAAAACATAAAATGAAAGGTCCCTGTCATTATAATCCCAGTACTTGGGAGGCTGAGACAGGAGGATCCGGGTTCGTGGCCAGCCTCAGCTATTTAGTAAGGCCCTCTGCAACTTAGTGAGACCCTGTTTCCAAATAAAGAATAAAAAATAAGGCTGGGGGTGGAGCTCAGAGGTAGAATGCCCCGGGTTCAATCCCCAGTAACACACACACACACACACACACACACACACACATACGCACACAGCTTTAGGTAATTTGCAGTCTGTGTATTGAACCCAGGAGCATTCTACCTCTGAGCTACACCCCCAGCCCTATTTTATTTTGAAGCAGGTTCTCACTAAATTGCCGAGGGTCTTGCTTCGAACCCATAATTCTCCTGTCTCGGCCTCCCAAGTATGGGATTACAAGTGTGCGCCACCATGCCCGGCCTGTGACTAATCTTGAGGCTGGGTTTCAAGGGTTATTTCTGTATGGGGCGTAGAGTGTTTAGTTTTTGGTCCTTCTAAAGGAGCTCTGCTCTGATTATGTTGCTGCTCCTAAGGCTGCACTTGACCGTCTATAGCATCCTTTGAGGCCCAAGTATTGGGATCAGTTTTGTGGAAAGCCGTCAGTGCAGTCTTCCCATACCATGCGTCTTTCCTCACAAGCAGGTTGTCAGCTCTGCAAATACAGTCTGATCTCCAAGGTTGAGCAGGAAGCACTGAGGAAAGAGGAGAGAGGAATTCTCCAAGGCGTCTGTCCCGGTGAGTCGCGGGCAGAGAGGAGGCGCTGTGTGGACCGGTCTCGGCCATGCGGACTGGTCGGCGTGGGAATGAACCAGTGCAGGAAAAGCCCGAGGCCATTGCCTGGCCTTCCCCTCACCTGTCCCATCGTT
The DNA here is from genome assembly GCA_004027185.1 of Glis glis. NCBI lineage: Eukaryota > Metazoa > Chordata > Mammalia > Rodentia > Gliridae > Glis > Glis glis. The sequence goes on from PVJS01042893.1 coordinate 3,289, forward strand.
CAGACTTTCATTAAGTCTCAGAGAAAGAGCTGTTTCCATTCCTCTTTGAACTCAACATTTCATGAGTGCCTTTTGTCCAGTTGTCCCCATTTTGCTGTCCAGATCATAGCACATCTTACTTTCTCACACCTCCAGAATCCTGGCCAACTCAAATACTTCCCATTTCCCCTGCATGCTCCTGTCATCGGCTGCTCTTCCCAGACCCTGCCGCCCTCCCTTGGGTCTCTCTGGTTGCGTTTTCTTCCTCTACTTATTATGATTTGAAAACTAATTAGCAGGGCGCTTTTTTTTCTCTTCATCCCAACCTTTTCTCTCAATAATTATAAAAATTTCCTCTCTGCCTTTTCAGACTGGGAAACTGAACTTAAATCAAAAGATGCATTTCCTATACAGAATGTTCCTGGGGATACGACATCCGAGGGCATAAAAATGGTAAGATTTACTAGGAGCGACGGCAGGCTCAGTGGCACATTCCTATAATTCCAGCTACCAGGGAGGCTGAACAAGAGGATCACAAGCTTACGGCCAGCCTGGGCAATTTAATGAGGCCCTGTCTCAAAATAAAGAAAGGGCTGGGGGTGAACTCTTGCCTAGCATGTGTGGGGGCCTGGATTTAATCCCCAGTACTATAAAAAATTTTTTTACTAGAAATTATTCCTGTTTTTTTTTTTATAGAAGTCTAGGAACTACAGTAAGTTAAGCCAGTATCACTCAAACCAAGGGCATGAGCCGAGGCAAGCAGCATTTACTCACCAGCAAGCTCTCTCCAGAGGCAGCTTCTGACTCCTGAAATTGGAGAAACTTCTAAACCTGGTTCAATTCTTGCTGCCTTGCAGAGAATACGCACAGGTACACATTTACTTAAATATGACTCCAGGATTAAGTATTTTTTTTTTTGCAGTACCGGGGATTGAACCCAGAGACATTTTACCTCTGAGCTACACCCCCGGCCCTATTTTTTATACTTTATTTTGAAACTGGGTCTCACGAAGTTGCAGAGAGCCTCACTAAGTAGCTGAGGCTGGCTGCGAACCCGGATCCTCCGGTCTCCGCCTCCCAAGTACTAGGATTACAAGCGTGCGCCACCATGCCCGGCCCAGGATTAAGTATTTAATACATAGTTAATTATTCACTCATTAGGAAAACAGTAGTGGGCAGAGCACTGAGCTTATTCACCCTGAAAAATGAATAGAGCAAAAGTCACACCCGTAGTCCTAGCACTCAGGAGGATCACCCGAAACCAGCCTGGCAGCTGTCTCCTAAGAAAAAGTCATGCGCACACCCTGAACATAGCAGGTGTGACAGTCATAATCATGTACTTCTTTATATATGTCAGAGTTCACGTGGAAGAGAAGCCCTGTGGGTGTGATGAATGTGAGAAAGCTTTTAGTCACCACTTACTCCTGTCCAGCAGGTACCAAGCCACGCTGATGAGAAACCTATGGAATGTAACCACCGTGAAAAATCCTTCAGGAAGAACCTTTGCCTTATTCGTCCCAGGCATTGCAAGAGACAGAAATGCTGTAAATATGCAGAACATGGCAAAGTCTTCCAGGATCCTTCAATTCCTAGAAGTCATGTGAGTACTCACACTGGAGAGAAAATTGCAGAATTTAATGACTGTGGAAAAGCTTTCACTCAGGAGCCGCCCCTTACAAAACACTTCAGAACGGTCACAGGAGAGAAGGCTTATGAGTGTAATCAGTGTGGCGCCTCCTTCAGCCTACACCCTTCCTTCGCGGGATGTGAGCAACTCTGTGAGTGTAGCGACCGTGGGAAAAGCTCTTCCCTTAGTGTTCACAAAAAAACGCAAGCTGTGGAGGAGAGCTTAGAATGTAATAAACGTGGGAAAGATTTCACCCGCCCTTTGTCCCTTCATAAGTGCGTCAGAACGCACACTGGAGAGAACCTCTATGAGTGCAGTGACTGTGGGAAAGTCTTCATTTTTCAGTCTTCCCTTAAGAAACACATGCGATCCCACACTGGAGAGAAACCTTATGAGTGTAATCATTGTGGGAAATCCTTCAGCCAGAGCTCTCATCTCAATGTGCACAAAAGAACTCACACGGGAGAGAAGCCCTATGACTGTAAGGAGTGTGGGAAAGCCTTCACTGTTCCCTCATCCCTGCAGAAACACGTGAGGACCCACACTGGAGAGAAACCCTATGAGTGCAGTGCCTGCGGGAAAGGCTTCATCGACCAGTCATCCCTTAAGAAGCACACACGCTCTCACACCGGAGAGAAGCCTTATGAGTGCAATCAGTGTGGGAAATCCTTCAGCACCGGCTCTTACCTGATTGTGCATAAAAGAACTCACACTGGAGAGAAAACCTATGAGTGTAAAGAATGTGGGAAGGCCTTTAGGAATTCCTCTTGCCTGAGGGTGCATGTGAGGACGCACACTGGAGAGAAGCCCTATGAATGCGTGCAGTGTGGGAAAGCCTTCAGCACAAGCACCAACCTTATAATGCACAAGCGGGTACATGCGGGGCAGAAAGTCCCGGAATGAAGCGGCCGTGAGAAAGCTCATGTGTCCTCATTCCTCATCCTAGAACTCACACTGGAGGGAAAAATGTACTGTAAACGTTCTGGAAAAAGCACTGAGGTACATCTCTTGATTTCTGTTATTCTGGGACAAACCTTTTATCTTTTTATCAGTATTTTATCCTTAAAGTGCCACATCTCATTAATTTGTAAGCATCAAAGAACATATATCATTAAACTCCACTTGACTCACATCACAAAATTTTTGATGTGTAATATTATAAATTAGTACTAAATATTGTCTGGTTCCCATCAAGATGTCTTAGACCCACAGGTTATTTAGAAGAGAGTTTATTAATATGAAGATCCCGTGCACATTTTAGTTAACATTAGCTTAATTGAATCATAGACAGAATGCATGGTCTTCATGATATATATTCAAATGGAAGGTTGGTGGAAATTTGCTGTGTGGTGTACCAGGGCTAAAAGAACTAGTTGTTGTCCCAATATCCATGATCTCCCTCTTCTTTAAAGTAATAAAACCTAGAATTTTGTTCAAGTTGGCAATATGAACAGTTCTTTTTGAAGAACTTGTTTTCTAGCAGCTAAGAGTGGCCATATGTATCCACAGCCCTGACCAGTGAGAAGGAGATAGAGGTCCCCGGATATGGCTTCCAAGGAAGCTCACGAAAAAGGGAATATCTCATCTGGCATTTCCCCTTCACCATTTGGCCTTTCTCTGATCCTTTCTTTTGTCCTAAAAAAAAAAAACTAACATATCAAGAGGATAACAATATAACAATTACAAGTCCTTGATAGAATAGGCGGGATATAATATCTGGTTGTACCACTCCTGGACTGCTTATTTCTATATGTTGTGTTAAATGAGAAAATTAAACTCTTAAAAAGTTTAAACTACTCTTGGGGGAAATTTCTCTTATAACTGATTTCATTCCCAGCTGTTAAATCTGATAATACGCAGTCAAGTTTTATGACTCATTCAAGCCTGATTGAAAATGACGTGTTTTCTAATTGTCGATTGGGAGAGGCTTCTTGGTGTATCCATTGGGTAAGTCTTCTGGTTTTAAGACCTGTAAAATTACAAACTGTCTCCTGACCTGCCACTTACTGGGAAATATGTTAAAATGTCACACTATAACTGGGCTGTCAAATGGTTTTTAAAATTCTTTCTCTTACTTTGAGGCATCATAATTGGATGCATATAAATTTGCTCATTGTACATGTTTCTGGTAAATTGTTCTTTTATTCTTCTGTAGTGCCTATCCTTTTCCCCTAACAATGCAGTGTTCATTAATTCACTTGGTAAAAATGTGAGTCACTGATGTAGCGAATGCCATTTTCTCTATACTAACTTGTAAGGACAACCAGAGCAACTTCTCTTCTCTCAGCACTCAATTAACACTGTTCCTTGCAGTACCGGCTGTCAGTTGTAATCATCTTGACATCCCACAACTGCCCCTCTGTGTTGATAATTTCATGCTGATTGGCCCCGGTGAGAAGAAAGTAGCAAGTACTTCGAATGCCTTAGTAAAGCACAGGTGAATAAGAAGATGGGAAATAGACCCAAACTTAGTTAAGGTTCCAGGGGTTCAAGTGTATGAGACATGTTCAGATAGTCTCTCCAAGGTTACAGGAAAGTTGCTACATCTTGTACCACCTACTGCAAAGAAACGGCAGGGTGCCTGGTGTGTCTTTTGGGTTTGGGAGACATTATATGACACATTTGAGTATTCCACATTGAAATATCTACAGATGACTATACTAGTGAGTTCTACCCTACATATAAAATAAGCAAGCAATATGGAAACAATTTGAGAATGTAGAAAATCAAGGAATGTGACATTCTGACAATATATGAAGACAACGTAACCAGGAAAACAAAACTAGACGAGGACAGAATAAATCTACCCAATCTTCAAAAGTCATTTACAAAACATTAGCACTGAAAAGCAACTAGGTGGTTTTGTGTGTTTTTTTTTTTTTTTGTGGTACTGGGGATTGAACCCAGGGGCATTCTACCTCTGAGCTACACCCCCAGCCCTATTTTTTATTCTTTTATTTTGAAACAGGGTCTCATTAAGTTGTGGAGGGCCTCACTAAGTAGCTGAGGCTGGCCAAGAACCTGCAATCCTCCTGTCTCAGCCTCCCAAGTACTGGGACTACAAGCATGCACCACCATGCCTGGCCAACTAGGTGGTTTTAAAATATAACACCCATCATGTTCGATTTAAGTTTACTCAGAAATAGAATGTTGATTTTACACTAGAAAAACCAGTAAATGCAATTCTCTTTTTAATTGGTGCATTGTAATTATACATCTTGATGAAATTCAGGGTGATAGAGGCATACATGCACACAGCACATGTTGAGCCCTCTCCAGTTCCCACCCCACTTCCCTTCCCTCCCTGCCTTCCCATGCTCAACACAGTGATTGCCTTTGATAAGTTTGTGTATGTACATCATGTCCATTGAGATGTTTCCCTCTTCAAGTCTTCCTCCCACCTCCCCTCTCCTTCAGTTAGACCCTCTCCTTCACCTTAGTAAGGTTTCTCCTCCTTTGTCTGGAGTCCCTCCTGTGTCCCAATTTCTCCCTAGCTTCCCCATATGAGGGAGAACATCTGACTTTTCACTTTTTGTGACTGACTAATCTCACTTAGCATAATATTTTCCAGTTCCATCCCAAGGCCAGTAGAAGCAAAAGATAATTAAAACCACAACAGAAATAAATGAAATGTAGGAAAAAACCTAAAAATCACCCAAACAAAAGTTAGTTCTTTGAAGAGATTAACAAGATTAATAAACCCTTAGCCAACCTAACCAAAAGAAACAGAGAATCGACCTAAATTATTAAAATAAGAAATGAAAAAGGAGACAGTGGGGAAATATAGAGGATCATCAGAAACTATCTTGAAAATTTATACTCCAATAAACTGGAAAACATATAAAAATTGACAGATGTCTAGACACATACAACCTACCTAAATTGAACCAAGGAGATACAGAAAACAAACCTACCAATAGCAAGAAAAGAGAAACAGCAATATAAAGCCTCTCATCAAAGAAAAGTCTAGGTCCAGATGGATTTCCAGCTGAACCCTACTAAACCTTTATAGAACTAAATCCAGTACTTCACAAGATGTTCCATTAAAGTGAAAGTGATAGAATCCTTTCAAACTCCTTCTATGAGGCCAGTATCACCTTAGTCCAAAAACTGAATAAAAATCTCTCAAGAAAAGAAAATTATAGACCAATATACTTGATGAACCTGGATGCAAAAATTCTAAACAAAATACTAGTGACATGCATTCAAAACCAAATAAAAAATAGTACATTGTGACCAATTTGGTTTCATTCCAGGGATGCAAGGCTAGTTCAACAGATAAAAAGCATTATATCATTTACCACATACATAGAACTAAGGACAAAAATCACATGATCATCTCAATAGATGCTGAAAAAGCATTTGACAAAATCCAACACCCATTCATGTTAAAAACACTGCAGAAAATTGAAATATAAGGAACTTACCCCAACATCATAAAGGCAATATACAATAAGCCCCAAACCAACATCATACTGAATGGGGAAAAACTGTGAGAATTCCCTTTAAAATCAGGAACAAGACAAGGACACCCATTATTACCATTCCCTTTCAATATAGTACTTGATACTCTAACCAGAGCAATAAGTCAAGAGAAGGAATTCAAAGGAATACAGATAGAAAAGAAGAACTGACATTATCCCTATTTCCAGATGAAATGATTTTATACTTAGAAGACACAACAAACTCAACTAAAAGACTTCTAGAACTGATTAACAAATTTAGCAAAGTAGCAGGATACAAAATCAACCTAAAAAAAAATCAGTAGCTTTTCTATATGCTAAGGATGAGTCCACTGAAAAAGAAATCCAGAAAACAATTCAATTCACAATAACCTCAAAAACTATAAAATACCTAGGAATAAATCTAACCAAGTAGGTAAAAGACCTCTACAATGAAAATTATAAAATACTAAAGAAAGAAATTGAAGATCTTAGAAGATTGAAAGATTTACCTTGCTTTTTGATAGTCAGAATAAATATCAGAAGGCCATTCTTCCAAAAGTCATCTACAGAGTCAATGCAATTCCTATCAAAATACCAATGCCATTTTTTTCTGAGTTAGAATGATCAGTCCTAAATTTCATATGGAAAAACAAAAGACCCAATATAGCCAAAGAAATTCTTAGCAATAAGAACCATGCAGGAGGCATCACACTATTTGACTTCAGAGCCAGGCATGGTGGCGCACGCTTGCAATCCCAGTACTTGGGAGGCTGAGACAGGAGGATCACAGTTTCCCAGCTAGCCTCAGCTACTTAGTGAGGTCGTCCTCAACTCAGTGAGACCCTGTTTCAAAATAAAGAATTAAAAATAGGGCTGGGGGTGTAGCTCGGAGGTAGAATGCCCCTGGGTTCAATACCCAGTACCTCAAAAAAATTTTTTTTTACTTCAAATTATACTACAGAGCTATGGCCCCTTTTTTCCCAGCCAAGACAGCATTGTAAGCACGCAGATTGACCACCAGCAGGAAAGGTAGTCATTCCTTCTTTAATCATTGCCCTTGGGCCATTTTCAATCACAGCCATGAGGTCTGTGTCCACCCGGACCACCACAGGCCTCATCTCCATCTGGGTCACAGCTGAAGGAACCTGAGTGCCTCTCCTCCAAATTGCCACCCACATTTCCATGGTTTCCCACTTGGGAGGAACTGCCATGACCACATTCCTGTCTTTTTTATGCAAATATCCAACTGCCCTGACTGCACTACTTTCTTTGTTTCTAATCAAAGCATTGGACCTCCCTTCAGCCATCTTACTCTCTTTCAGAGCATCATCTCTCTGGGCCCCAGCTTTACACATGCCTTTCTGGCCAAACTGCAAAAATCTATAAAGTGTCTCTGCTTTGCTTTTTGCTCCAGAAATTTGGCATACAATTTTCTGAATGCGGACATCAATATCCATAATGAAGTTTGGATATTTTTCTGTTTGAGATTTCCTCTGACAGTTTAATCAGTTCATCATCTTTAAATTTTCCTCACACAACATTTCAGGACATGGACAAAATGTCGTTAAGTTCTTTTCCAGAATGTAACACACGTGGTCTCTACTACATTTTCCTACGGAGTCTTCTTTGCCCTCCAAAATCTCCTGAGCACAATCTCTACCATCCTCCTTTCTAGCCACTTTATGGCCCTTCCAGTTTCCTCTCACAAAACAGTTCCAGAGAACCACAATCCACATGGTCAGACTTAGATCTAGAAGTGACCTCATTCCTCTGGTACCAATTTCTGTCTCAGTCAACTTCATTACTGCTACAATTGAAGACAACTGACTGCACCACTTAGAGGAAGGAAGACTTATTTGATCACAGTTTCTTGGAGATTCCAGGTTCAGTCTATGTGAGGTTGGGGTCTATGGGTCTCAGAGCATGGCAGCAGGAAGTAGAAGAGGAGAGAGCAAGGCCCTACTCTCACATCATGGAGGCCTGAAGCAGAGGGAGCAAGCAAGCAAGGGTTTGAGAAAACCATATAAAATACCCAAGGCCACATCCCCAGGGATACCTCCTTAGCAGTCAAACCCTGATTCCAACATTGCTACCTTGTTTCCATGAGGCCTGGGGGACATTTTAAACCACACATTACACTTGGTGTGAGAAATGAGACTCAGTGGTTCAAATTGGTGCCATATCTCTTTTCTTCTTCTTCTCTTCCTCCTCCTCCTCCTTCTTCTCCTCCTCCTCCTCTTCCTGCTCCCACTCCTTCTGCTCCTCTTCCTCCTTCTCCTGTACTAGGGATTGCACCCAGGGGATTTATATCTCTAAGCTACACCCCAGCTCTTTTTTCTTTTTGAGTTTGCTGAGTTGCTGAGGTTGGCCTTAAACCTGTGATCCTCCTGTCTTAGTCTCCCAAGTATCAGGGTTATAGGCATGCACCACCATGCCTGACACTATTTGGATTTTAATTCTCTTTCAGCTATACCAAGGAGTGGTATAGCTGGGTCATATGGTGGTTCTATTCCTAGTCTTTTGAGGAACCTCCATACTATTCTCATGGTTGCAGTAATTTACAATCTCACCAACAGTGTATGAGGGTTCCTATTTTCACCCATCCTCACGAGTATTTATTACCCTTTGTATTCTTGAGGATCGCCATTCTAACTGGACTTAGTTGGAATCTCAGTGTAGGTTTCATTTGCACCTCCCTGATTGCTAATGTTGAACATTCTTTCATATATTTGTCAATCATTTGTATTTCTTCTTTTGAGAAGTGTCTATTTAGTTCAATTTCCCCTTTTTGATTGGATTATTTTCTTAATCTTAAGTTCTTTATATATACTACATATTCAGAGAGGGTCTTGTTAAATTACCTGGGCTGGCCTCCAGCTTTGCATCCTCCTGACTCAGCCTCCTGAGAGGCTGAGATTACAGTCATGTACCACCATCCCTGGTGTAATAATCATTAATTGCCCACCAGGTGTTGCATATTTGTACATTAATTTAAGGTCTGTAAAGGCAAGAATTTTTTCATTGCTGTGTCTTAGGCACCCAGAATAGCTGGCACACTATAGATATCCAATAAATATTGTAAAATGAAACAATTTGATAAGAACCAGCAATGAATATTGGTCGAATGAATTATATCATAGGTTTTATCCAAGTGTTTCTGAGTTGGTACCTGAATGGTTGCATTGATGTATAGGAATGCAAACAATCAGTAATGTAAAATGTACAAGGAGGGAGTGGGAGGAGCCAAAATGAGGACCACAGAGGAGATGCCATCAGTGATTCAAAGTCGTCACAGGGTAATTTTTTCATTAGTGCATTATGATTACATGTGTTAGTGGGATTCATTGTTATATATTTGTATATGCACATACATAATTTGGTCAATTTCATCCTCCAGTATTTCACCTTTCCTTCATTTTTTCCCTTCTCCCCTGCTCACAGGGTAATTTTTATTTATTTATTAATTTATTTTTTATTTTTTACCAAAGACAGAGAAAGAGAGTGGGTGAGGAAAAAACCCTATGTGACTTAGAGAATTTCTTTAGCTCACTTCAGATCCTTATGCCAACTCAAAACCCAGGCCAATGTTCTCATCACTATAGCACATTTTCCTTAGATCTCTCTCTCTCTCTCTCTCTCTCTCTCTCACTCTCTCTCTTCTCTGTACTGGGATTGAACTCAAGGACTTTCTACCTCCGAGCTACACCCCCAGCCCTTTTTATTTTTCATTTTGACACAGGGTCTCATTAAGTTGCTGAGGCTGGCCTTGAACCTGCAATCCTCCTGTCTCAGCCTCCTAAGTAGTGTGATTACAGGTGTGTGCCACCACGCCCGGCTCTGAGAAGTCTCTTTAGGGCCCTCTTCATGTCTGTGTTCCTCAGGCTGTAGATGAAGGGGTTCAGCATGGGAGTGAGCACGGTGTACATCACCGAGGCCACCATGCCCTTGTAGGAAGAAGATGATGCATCGGAACTGAGGTACACACCGAAAGCTGTCCCATAGAATAAAGAAACCACAGATAGATGAGATCCGCAGGTAGAAAAAGCTTTATATCTTCCATGCGTTGATGGGATCCTCAGGATGGAGGAGACGATTCGGGTATAGGAGAAAAGAATCCCCGAGAAGGGAACAAAGCCAAGAAGGCCAGTCATCACGTAGAGTACTATGTAATTGATCAGCGTGTCTGAGCAGGCCAGCGTGAGAACCTGCGCAAGTTCACAGTAAAAGTGTCGAATTACCCAGTTGGTGCAGAAGGACAGACGCAGCATCAACAGACTCTGGATCAGGGCGTATGACAAGCTGATGGACCAGGATGCAAGAACCAGCAGGCCACACACATGGGGGCTCATGATGACGGGATAGTGCAGGGGGTGACAGATGGCCACGAACCGGTCATAGGCCATCGTGGTGAGGAGAAATGTATCCATGCCCCCCAAAACCATGAAAAAGTACATCTGGGTGATGCAGGCTGCGTAGGTGATGGATCTGCTCTGTGTCTGGATGTTCACCAGCATCTTCGGGACCGTGGTGGAGATGAAACCGATGTCAGCCAAGGACAGGTTGGAGAGGAAGAAGTACATGGGGGTGTGGAGGCGGGAGTCAGAGCTGATGGCCAGGACGATGAGCAGGTTCCCCAGCACCGTGACCAGGTACATGGACAGGAAGATTCCAGAGAGCACGGGCTGATGCTCTGAGTCTTGAGAAAATCCCAGGAGTAGAAATTCTATAGCAGTTGTTTGATTTCCTGGTTCCATGTTGTTGACACATCAGCTAGACAATTGTGGAAGAGGAAGAACATGAAATAGACACCAGACAGGCTCTAAATTCTCTGTACTTCTTGATTCTTGAGGTGAAAGACTGGGCATAAAAGCCTCATTATGGTTTGGGTCTAGAATGTCACCCAAAAGCTCATGTGTGCAAGACGTCGTCCCCAATACAGCAAAGTCCAGAGTTGGGGCTTTGGGGAAATGATTGGATCATGAGGACTGTGACCTCATCAGTGGAGAAATTCATCTGAAGGGTTAAAAACTTGAATGCACTACTGGGAGGTGGTGGAAAGTACAGGGGGCAGGACCTGGTAGAAGGGAATGGGTCTTAGGGACATGCATCTGAAGCATGTATCTTATCCCTGTCCCTTTCCTCCCCCATCTCTCTCCCTCTCTGCTTCCTGGCTGACATGAGCTGAGCAGCTCTCCTCTGCCATGCCCTGCCGCCATGATGTTTCTACCCTGGAGCCAGCTGAGCATGGAATGAAACCTCTGCAACTGTGAGCCAAAGTAAATCTCTCCTCCAAGTTATTTTTCCCAGCAATTTCTCACAGTGATGAAAAGCTAATGCAAGCCTTAATACTACCAAGCTTAGGAGTCCTATATTCTTCCATTTGTTATAGGATATATATATTTTTTACCCCAGTACTGGAGATTGAACCCAGGAGTATTCTACCTCTGAGTTATAACATCAGCCCTATTTTATGTTTTTTTTGTTTGGTTTTGCTTTGAAAGAGGGTCTCACTAAGTTGCTGAGGTCCTCGCAAAGTTGCTGAGGCTGGCCTAGAACCCACAATCCTCCTGTCTCAGGTTCCCAAGTACTGGGATTACAGGTGTGCACCACCATTCCTGGCTTATAGGCAATGTTTCATAATGTTGACCAAGTTTTTTTTTTTTTTTTGCGGTACCGGGGATTGAACCCAGGGGCGTTCTACCTCCGCGCTATGCCCCCGGCCCTATTTTTTATACTTTATTTTGAAACCGGGTCTCACAAAGTTGCGGAGGGCCTCACTAAGGAGAGAGAGAGAGAGACAGGGAGAGAGAGAGGGAGAGAGCTGAGGCTGGCCGCGAACCCGGATCCTCCGGTCTCCGCCTCCCAAAGTACTGGGATTACAAGCGTGCGCCACCATGTCCGGCTTAATGTTGACCAAGTTATGTCTGTTGGCCTCTGGGACACTCACTCATTCCCTTTATCTTCCTTAGAATCAGCAACAATAGAAAGTTAAGAGGGACTTTGGGCCTTAGGGATAAATGGTCCACATCTGCTCTAACACACATGAGGCTCAATGAATTTAAGCAAAGGTCTTGCATCATCTTCTATGTCTGTGGCAGAGCTGGAACTCGGGGGAAGATCAGATGACTAGGTCTGAGCAATGATAAAATTTGAGAGCAGAGGAAATATGTAGTCAAAGTACTGTAGGAGGTGTGGAGTTTCATTTCCTTCCCATGGGAAAGGAAGAAAGAATGGAAGGGGAAGGGGGAAGAGAGAGAGATGCAGAGACAGAGAGAAGAAAGGAAGGAAGGAAGAGAAGTAGGGAGGAAGGAAGGAAGGGAAGAAAGAAGAAAGCGATTAAAATGTTTTCATTGCTGGGCATGGTGGCACATGTCTGTAATACCAGTACTTGGGAGGCTGAGACGGGAGGATTGCAGGTTCAAGGTCCACCTCAGCAACTTAGCGAGACCCTGAGCAACTTAGCAAGACTTAGTTTCAAAGTAAAAAGGACTGGGGGTGTAGTGCAGAGGTAGAATGCCCCTGGGTTCAATCCCTGGTATCACACCAAAAAACAAAACAAAACAAACAACAACAACAACTAAACTCAAAATCAAATAAGAAACAAAGAGAAAACCAAATAAGCCATGTTAGCAAACAATTAATGCCTAGTGTTCCAGGGGCCATTGACCTTCCACAGAAGCAAGTCCTTCCTGGGCATTCCCCGCGTGCGGACATGCTCTTCATCTGTGAGTTAATGGATTGGTCAAACAGTCCAAAGAAAGGATGGAACCAAGGTTTAAGCCATTTCAATACCATACAAAAAGGCATTGATTGCAAAGATCACAAAGTGAAATTGCTTTATTTTGTCTTGGTTTGGGGCACTGGGGGTCCAACCCAGGGCTTCACACATGCGAGGCCAATGGGTTCTAACACTGAGCCCAGCCCTTTTTTAAAAACATTACTTTAAGAAAGGGTCATTCTAATTTGCCCAGGCTGGTGTCAAATAGCCCTTGTTTCAAAACTAAAAATAAAAAGGGCTGAGAATGTAGCTTGGGGGTAGAATGCCTTTGGGTTCAATCTTCAGTACCCCCTCAAAAAAGGATAAATTTCTACAATGATTTTCAGTGTTCTCTTTTGCCTTATATTAAGCAAGTCACCCCTCAGTACCTGAGGGGATAGGTTCCAGGATCCCCATGCCTCCCCAAGTCCAAGGACACCCAGGTCCCTTTTATACAATGCTGCAGTGTTTGCTTATGCCACGTGCAAACCTCTTTTATTGTTTTTTCTTTTCTTTTTCAGTACTGAAGATTAAACCAAGGGAGCTTTACCATGGTGCTACACCCCCAGCCCTTTTTTTTTTTTTTTGCGGTACCGGGGATTGAACGCAGGGGCGTTCTACCTCCGCGCTACGCCCCCGGCCCTATTTTTTATGCTTTATTTTGAAACTGGGTCTCACGAGGTTGCGGAGGGCTTCACTAAGGAGAGAGAGAGAGAGAGAGAGAGAGAGAGAGAGAGAGACAGAGAGACAGAGAGAGAGCTGAGGCTGGCTGTGAACCCGGATCCTCCGGTCTCCGCCTCCCAAAGTACTGGGATTACAAGCGTGCGCCACCACGCCCGGCTGCCAGCCCTTTTTATTTTTATTTTTTTACTTTGAGACAGGGTCTCATTAAGTTGCCCAGGCTGGGCTCAAAACTAGAGATGGAACCAGACATGGTGGTACATGCTTGTAATCCCAGTACTTGGGAGGCTGAGACAGGAGGATCGCAGGTTCAAGGTCAGCCTCAGCAACTTCATGAGATCCCCCAACAACTTAGTGAGACCCTGTTTCAAAATAAAAATAAAAATAAAAGGGGCTGGGGGTGTAGCTCAGAGATAGAATGCCCCTGTGTTTATTCCCCAGTATCTCTCTCTCACACACACACACACACACACACACACACACACACACACACACACGAGGGGACTGGATGTTGAGCTCGCCTGCA
>PVJS01042894.1:0-17303 GCA_004027185.1 Glis glis
AGAGAGAGAGAGCTGAGGCTGGCCACGAACCCAGATCCTCCGGTCTCCACCTCCCAAAGTACTGGGATTACAAGCGTGCACCACCACGCCGGGCTTGGAATGAGATTTTAAAAATAAAGGTCACCCAAGGAATTGCAAGAAAAAGGCCACCATTTTACCAACACACACACACACACACACACACACACACACACAAACACTCCACACCCATTTGTCATCTATCAATTTTCCTTGCTCTCAGCTGAAAAGAAAAGATTAAAAGATCTTGCCATGGAACTAAAAGATGCTAAACATCTAAAAGGCACAAATTCCCTGACCTAGTGCAAAGCAAATGGGGGCGAAGGAGGAGAAGGGAGGGAGAAGCGGCCACACATCTGCTCGTACTTTGAAAGCCACATTCCTTTTGGAGCCAGCATTGGGCACTGAGTCCCTTCATCGACTCCTCAGCCATCAGACCTTGGCCCGGTGCTAACCTTTCGGGACTTCTGCTTCCTCATCTTACAGATGAGGATAACATGGCTTCTCTTTCAGGTTTCTGGTAAAGATGAAGACGTCACATGGGAAAGGCACACGGCCAGGTACCAGGCCCACTCTGGAAGTTCAATGAACGGTGCTGTCGCTGTTTTGTGTTTTATTGTTTCTGCTGTAACTATCATTAAGAGCATTACTAATAAGTACTAGATAGTAAGGCCTGTCTGCTGTTGAGTTTCCTAACGATTCCCCCACCTGACACAAACTGACCACAGATGGAGCCAGATCTCCTGCTCCAAGAACCCTGACGATTCCTGGGAATGCTATCACCATGCCCTTTGACCTCTCCTGCTCAGGACCCCCATCCCTCAGGGAGTTGAGCTCCCTCTGCAGAAGGATGGGGAGGAAGAAGGAGACACTAAGACTCTTCTCAAAAGGAAATTTAAAACAAACAAGATGAAACCTTCATAGACTATGTGGGTGTACTGAAAACTGCTGAATTTCTTGGGAGATGAAGTTACTATTTGAGACAAATGTAGGCTCTGGCCACTTCACCCATCCCCAGTAAAGACGCTGGCTGGACCAGTCACCCAGTCCTTTCAGGGAACACTGCTTCCCAGCGTCTGAAATCTACCAGGTTCTCAGACTCGTAGCTGACATTACCCCATCTTCTCATGTTAACTCAGAACCTCCACATCGTAGACTCTATGAATTAGCAAATTAGCAATTTTTCAAATCTCAGTAAGAATAGCAAACTTAAAAATTCTTAGCTGCAAATCACTCAATATATTGTGTTCTAGGCCACTTTAAAACAGCTGCACCGGGAGTCATGCACAGCTGTGTGGAGGGATGCGCGGTCCGCCTCATCTTTACGAGCGCCTAATCACCGGTATTCAGATCTATTCCAGTCTGCAGCTGCAGCCCTTAGAGGGAGGAAGAGGTTTAGCCATGGTTTTAGGAAAAGCCACCACCTGGACAGTTCCTGGGAAGCGTGGAGACCTGCCTCTCTGGAGTCCATGGACCCAGAACTAGCTCAGTAACACTGCTGTAGCGTTATTTCCACAATGTGCCCTGCATTGTGGAAATAATATTCATTCCAAATCTTTATTCTTCTGTATTCTGTCAATGATTATCTCACATCTAAACCTACAATGGAAAAATATTCAATCTATTATGTGAAACAAAGCAGATTACAAGGATGGTCCATTGGCATAAAAACTGAACATAAATGCATACAAATACAGAAAGAGATCAAAAAGATGACAAGCACTAAAGGTTTAAGGGGATTATTATATATATATTATTATTATATATTTTATATTATTTATTTTATTATAATATTATATATAATTATTATATTATATATATTATTAGATATTATATATAACATAATATGTAATATGTAATATATATATATATATATATATATATATATATAGTGTGTGTGTGTGTGTGTGTGTGTGTGTGTGTGGTGCTGAAGATTGAACCCAGGGGCATTCTACCTTTGAGCTACACCCCCAGCCCCATTTTATCTATTTATTTGGAAACAGGGTCTCACTAAGTTGATGTTAGCCTCACTGAGTTGTTGAGGCTGGCTTCAAACCTGCAATCCTCCTGTTTTAGCCTCTCACGTACTGGGATTACAGGCGTGCGCCACCACGCCCAACTTCCTTTTTTTTTTTTTTTTGCTTTATTTTCTAATTGTGCCACATGACACAGGGATGGCTTCATATTAAAGAGGGAACAAGGTCAGTTTCCATCCACTGCTTTAAGTTTGCCCATTTCAGGCAGGGGCTACCAACACAGGCCGGGTTCCACACCACCCAGCCACCGAGGGCGCCTCCACCGCTTGCAGGCTTCCTTTGAATTTTCTGCAGTTTCTACTTTTCCTTGCCTTGTTAGATATGGCAGCCCTTCCCTCCTTCTTCCACTTCCCCTTCCGTTTTCATCCCTTGCCCTTTGCCTCTCACCTGGCCACAGACCCTTTTGCTTCCTACAGCTTCTCTCTAATCAACTCCATCCAAGAGAAATAGAACGTGAGCTACAAATAGAACCTAAAATGTCCTAGTCACCACCTCTTAAAAAGAAAAATAAAGTTGAAATTAATTTTAGGAATATATTTTATTTAGTCCAATATCTCTAAACTATTATCATTTTAACATACCAAAATTTTTAATATAAAATTATAATTCATAATGTAAATTTATAAATATTGACATTTATAATATTTAAAAACTGAGGTTTTTTTACATTCTTTGCTGCTGTTGTTCTAAATCTTTCAAATCGAGCATGTCTTGGACACTTCCAGCACGTCTCCATTTGGAGGGCCACATTGCAAGTGCTTGGTAGCACTTGCGGCCAGCGGGGAACTGTGTTGGACAGTGGCTCTGGCCTTTTAACCCTCTCACCTATCTTTATCTATCATCCTTTCTTCATAAGTCATTTGATCATCTAATAGGGGACCAGCGTCAGACACAGTGGCGCATGCCTGTACGTGGGTGTACATCCTACTACTTGGGAGGCTGAGACAGGAAGTTTGCAGGTTGGAGACCAGTCTCAGCAACTTAGCAAGACCCTGTTTCAAAATAAAAAGGACTGGGGATGTAGCTGGGAGAACACCCCTGGTTTTAATCCCTAGCATAGAAAAAAAGAAGAGGGGACCACACTTGTCAGTCTCTTCCAAACATAGTTCTTAACTACTAGATCAACTAGAGACACCCTGGGTGACCGTGCTCCTCGGGTCCCGCACACCCGAAGGAACACAAGAAGAGCAGTGCCCTTGGAATCTATTCACTGAATAAATGTTTACTGAATATCTGCTACATGATGAACACAGATAGGACAGGCATTGTCCTCAAAGTCTTGACACAATCCTCCAGGAAAGCCGTGTAAACAAAGCGAAATGGACTGCACCGCACTGGAGGGCGGCGCCTGGGGCAAGCCGGGAATAGGCGCGCAGGCTTCAGAACCCAGGAAACCTTGAGGCAGGTCTGTGAAGGGTCGGGGAAGGAAGCGTCGAGGCCAGGGACAGCCCGTGCGAGGGCTAAGACGTGAACGGCAGAGTGTTCGCCCCGATCCACAGTGGGACACAAGAGAAGGGAGGAAATAAGACAGGAGGCTAGATGGGGATGAGATTGTAAGTGATCTTACAGACCCAGCCATTTGAACGTCAGCCAGCCAGCAATGAAAACGCAACTGAGAGGTGTTTTCCAAAGGAGTAACATCAAATTTGGGCTTCAGGAACCCTGGCAGAGGGTAAGGTTAGACTGGAGGGAGAAAGACAAACATCTAAGAAGTCCAGCGAGGCCTCGTTATTCCATTAGTTTCTGTGAAGATCTAAACAAAGCACTGGAGTCAGAGATCAACAGGAGGAACAGATGCAAAAACAATATTTATTTAGCAGGAAAAGCAAGGGAATTTGTGACTCGATATGGGCTTGAAGGAGAGAGGACACCTGAGCATTAATACACTGAGCCTGGTGTGGAAAGCATGCAGGCGTGAGGCCTGGGGTTGAAGGACAGCAGTCAGGATGGCACCTTGGGGACCCCAACACTGTGGGGCGCCTAGGGCAGGAGGCGCCAGCAAGACAGAGAACAAGGCTGGGGGACTGAGGGTCCCCGGGCAAGGACGGGCTTCCATACATAACATAGTCTGTGTGGGGTCTCAGAATTCCACGTCTAATCCATTCTGTAAAATGCTCAACCTACTCAAAAATCAATGGTACTATCTTGACGTGAAATGCCTTCTGAGAAAAAAAAGGAAATTAATCAATTTTGCAGGTAAAACCCTAATCCTTTGCTTTTTTGCAGCTTTCTCATCTGTAGAATCACAACTTATAAATAAAGGATTACACGGTAGGATAAAACCTGTGAGACAGGGCGGTAGTGATCCGCGGGATTACAGAGCTCGGTCCAGTCATTTGAACACTTACCGCTCCAGGTTTCACCAGCTACATGGCTAGCTGCTCTCCGCTCTGAACTGTTTTTTCACCTGTTACGTGGGGACAATGATGGGATCCTGGAGGGCTGGTGAGGAACAGAAATGACCACAGGAAATGCACAATCCAAGCCCAGGATTTAACAAGTGCCCTTCTCTTTTCCCATTATAGCATTTGGTTTTTATCCCAAAGAGTGTATGTGATAAAGAGCATGATTTTTGGAGATAGAAAGGTCTGGGTTTTAGTTCCTTTTTATTTATTTATTTTTTTTTTTTTTGGTGGTGGTGAACCCAGGGTCATTCTACCTCCAAGCTACACCCCCAGCCCTTTTTTTAAAAAAATTTTTGTTTTGAAACAGGATCTCACTAGTTTGCCGAGAATCTATGTTGCTGAGGCTGTCCTTGAACCTGCTATCCTCCTGTCAGCTTCCCAAGTACTAGGATTACAGGTGTGTGCCACCACTCCTGGCTTCTGGGTTTGAATTCTAAATGCTTCACTTTCTTACTATATTCAAACATATGATCAAAAGTTGTGGGCTCAGTTGTCCTCGCTATAAGAAGGAATATGTAAAGTTAGCTAGCATAGGGCACAACAGAAGTGCAAAACTGCGTGCCCCTGCCCCCCTCTTCTCCTCACAAATAAGGGTACATTATTACATGTGTCAGGCAATTTCCCCCTTTCCCACATTTTTAAGAATACAGGCAGTCCCTGCTTGGCATGGTTGATATGCACCAATTTCAGGTTTTACCATGGCTTAGGTAAATCACAACATTCTCCCAACAACACGGTTTGGATTTCAGTAATATGTTAGATTTAGCTGTAACTGTATAAAGGACAACCTTGGTTGCTAGATCGCCAGTCTACAAATTACTCTGTAAAACACAGTGTGCATGCAATCCATGGCCAATCGTGACACCTCACAGTTTATTGAAGATGGGTCACTGCACATTTATAATTTGGTTCCCATGCAGCCCGGGAAGCGGGGAGCAGTGTAGCCTCCTTCCCTCCCAGGGATGAGCCCATGTCAAATTTGAACAAAATGGACAAATGAGAAAGAAAACCGGCCAACAAAGATGAAAATGCAGTGTTATAGTTAGATATAAAGTGTCCTCTAAAGAGCTCACTTATTAATGTTTGGAGCCGATGTAATTGAGTCATGAGGGTTGTAATCCCAGCAGTGGATAAATCCACTGTAATGGATTTACCTAGATAGTACCCAGTAGGCCAGTAGGGTGTGGCTGGAGGAGGTGGTCCCTGGGGGTGTGGCCTTGGGGATTATATATGTCCCCCCTCTCTCTCTTGCTTCCGGCCTCCATGATGTGAGGAGCACAGCCCATGTGCTCTCCCTCCACCTCCTGCCGCCATGCCTTGAGATCTGCGGTCTCCATCCTCACATGGACTGAACCCAAAACCATAAAAAAAAATCTTCTTTCCTCTAAATTATGTGGTCAGTCTTTTAGATTATAGCTGCAAGAATGCGGACCGGAACACGCAGTAAGGAAATGGAACGCAATGATACTGGAGGTATAATCTGAATTGGACACAGAGTTTTAGAAGAAATCGCAGCTCATGGGAATGTTGACACTGGCTGTTTGAGACCTAACAGGCAGCCAGAGAAACTGGACTTCAGCAACAGGAGCGAGGAAGGTGGCCATATTGAAAGAGACAAGGACACCTCAGGGAAACCACGCTGGAGAAGAAACTGCACGGCAAAGAGATTCTTGGAGAAACTTCATGGCGTTGAAAGTACAAAGGAAAAAAGTATCAGAGGCTGATCCAAATGCTTAAGCATCCAAGTGGTGGCTGACACTGGGATTAGATTTTTTCTCTAGAAATAAAAGTTGTCGGTGCGTGAGTGAAGGTGGTTTTTTTCCCCCTAAGGAAAAAAGACACATGCTTTTGAATTCTTACTGAGTACCTACCATCTTTCAACTACAAATAACAGCGAACTTGCACATCTCTCTCTGGCTAAGAGCATTATGTCATGCTGGATACTTCACCAGACCACAGCCGGGCGAGGCTGAGAGAGGCCGAGGCAAAAGCAGAGTTCATTTCTCCTGGCACCTGCCGTTGCGTGGACTTGATGGTTAAACTGAAAGATATTAACACTGTGCTCCAACTGGCTGATTGAGAAGCATACACCTTAACCTGCAGGCATGAATTTATGGTCAAGCCAGGAGAGATCACAACTTTTCAGCACTTGAAGAGAGACAGGGACGGGTGAACGGTGATTTATGTGCAGGCTTTCTGACTTGAGAGAAACACAGGGGCTCACAAACCATTTCTCAGGTCTTGAGTTTAGTCTGTGAGAGTGATACCATTTGGGGGCTGGGTACTAGGGATTGAACCCAGGGGCATTCTACCTCTGAGCTACACTCCCAGCCCCTCCCCCCTTTTTTAAACTAGGGTCTTCAAATTGCTGAAGATCTTGCTAAGTTGCTGAGGCTAGCCTCAATACTTGTGATCCTCCTGTCTCAGCCTCCCAAGTACTAGGATTACAGGAGTGTGCCACCACGCCCAGCTAGAAGGTACCATTTAATATCATGAAACTCACACAACTGCCCAGGCAAGACCATCACATGGGGCTGCTTCCTGGTTTCGGTGTCTCTAGGCTCAAAGCCCTGCTATTCCTCAGCCCTCTTCCTTTAACCTGGAGCTGACTAGCAGAGGACCTAGCCTTCTGGACCATGTACATGTTTACTGATGGATCCATGAATTAAACTAAACCATTGGTCACTTCAAAAGCTTGTTAACAGTCTAGAAACCATTTAAGAGTAATTGTTCTGCCCACCTGCTTTTACATTAAATAATATGAAGAAAAACTCCAGGTGAATATGGGCAAAGACAAGAGCATTCAATTAAGCAGCTACGAAGACCTATCCCATGATACAGGATGCTCGCTGGCCTCCATGTTGAGGTTTTGGCAGGTCAAGAGCAGCTTCCAGAAGGGGGCTTGGGCCCCCCAGTGTCACACTACAAATCCACCCGTGGGGCTGGGGGAAGGGGAGTTCAGCTTGTTTTCACCAGGCCTGGACTGACCCTCAGTAGCCTTGCTAATCATACAGCATTTCCCAAATAAACAGAGAGAACCATTAGCTATAGAGTTTTTTTTTTTAAACACCAGGGGAAAAGGAGACTTGCAATTAAATTCAGACCACCACTTGTGTCAAATAATGAGTGAACTGTGAAGAATAGAACATTCTAGTCAAAGGGGCATAAATTAACTTTGAGGTCTTTCAATCAGCTAGTCAAATACAGGGCAGAGTCTTTGAATTTCTGAACATCTGTTATTCTTCATGGTACTGACTCCAGCACTTAACCTTTAAAGTTCTTTCTGATGCAGAGGTTATAAAATTTCACTCCTTTTACACATTTCAATTTTACTAATTTGAACTAAACTCAAATATCCCAAATGGTGAGATTTTTCCTGTATGTATAAATCTATGTCCTTCACATATAGACTATGAGCTCTCTTATATGTTAAGCATTTCAGCAGATGAAAATGAGGACCATACAATGTTCAGAATAAGTCTTTGTTTCAAAGCTCCAAGTCTTAACAGCATTATTCATAAACACGTTTCCCCCAAGCCTGAATAAACCTGATGAGGAGCAAAGCCACCCATTTAAACCGTTTTGTAGGCCCTTGACCCCTCCCACAAGCCCCCAAACAAAATCTAATCAAAGGACAATTTTCATAGATTTATTGATGCGTAATTGACATCCTATAAAATTCAACCACTGGAAATGTACCATGCAATTTCTGGTCAGTTTATAGGGTTGTGCAAACATGCCCACAGCCCAGTTGTAAAACATTTCCATCACCCTTGAGCCAGTCTGCGGTCAGCCCCTGTCCTACCCCCAGGCCTAGACAACCTGCTCATCTGCTTTCTCCCTCTTCAGATTGGACAACTCGGGACACGTCCCATGAAAGGAGTTGACTAACATGTAATCCTTCATACCTGGCTTCTTTCATTTACCGTTTCTGAAGCTCATGGACATTGAGTATATCCAATCGACGTAAATGTTACATATTCGTCCAATCATCGTAAATGTTATGATATTCCTTTTACCCACAGAGTGTGTCCATAAAAATCAGAGAGATTCCATTGGGGCCCACCAGCCACTCCACCCTTGCAGCAGACTCCACAGCCCAAACCCAGTTCTCCATCCTAAAACTCCCTATGCTGGGGCCTGATACTACATGTTTCCCACTGCCCAGAAATGGGCTTATTTTACTCACAAAGCACCCATGGCTTCAGAGAAGAGCTTCACAGCCTCACTCCAGCACTGAGGGTCAATATCAACCCATCCCTCATTCTCTCAGGAGGAGAGATGCGTCCACTAACAACTACCAGCTTCTGCTCTGACCCTAATGGGACCTTAAGAAGTTACTCTCACTCCCCATCTTACCTTTTCTCTATGTATCCAGAGAACAATATTATAGCGGGAAATTCCTCAAATACTCAGGCCTTGATCAGTGTTTGGATGGAAGGCTAATGTGGTCAAGCATTAGGAGAGAGGGCTAAATATGGTCAATGCTCCGATCCCTATCAAAATACCAATGCCATTTTTCACAGTGCTAGAAAAAACAGTCCTAAAATTCATATGTTAGAATAAAAGACCCAGAATAGCCAAAGGAATTCTGAGCAATAAGAGCCATGCTGGAGGCATCGCAATACCTGATTTCAAATTATACTATAGAGCTATAGGCACAAAAACAGACATAGATCAATGGAATAGAAGATGCAGAGACAAATCCTCACCCTTATAGCCAGTTGATTTTTGACAAATGAGCCAAAAACATATGCTGGGGAAAAGACAGTCTTTCAACAAATGGTTCTGGGAAAACTGAGTATCCAGATCTAGACTTCAATATCTCATCCTTCACAACAGTCAATTCAAGATAGATCAAAGACTTAGAAATTAGACCAGAAACTTTGCAGCTATTATAAGAAAACACAGGACCAACTCTCCAACATATAGGCACTGGTAGAGATGTTCTCAATAAGATCCCCAAAGCTCAGGAAATAAGACCCAGAATCAATTAAGTGGGATAGCTTCAAATTAAAAAGCTTCTGTGCAGCAAAGGAAACAATCAAGAGTCTAAAGAGAAAGCTACAGAAAGGGAGAAAATCTTTGCCAGCTACTCCTCTGATAGAAGACTAGTATCTAGAATATACAAAGAACTTTAAAAAGCATAACACTAAAACAAATAGTCCAATCAAAAAATGGGCAATAGACACTTCTCAAAAGAAGAAATACAAATGGCCAATAAATACATGAAAAAAATTTCCAACATCATTTAGCAATCAGGGAGATGCAAATCAAAACCACACTGAGATCTCATCTAACTCCAGTTAGGATGGCAGTCATCAAGAATACAGACCATGATAAATGCTGGTGAGGATGTGGGGAAATAGGAACTCTTATACACTGTTGGTGGGAATGCAAATTAGTACAACCACTATGGAGATCAGTATGGAGAGCCCTCAAAAGACTAGGAATAGAACCACTACATGACCCAGCTATACACCTCCTCAGTATCTTTTCAGAAGAATTAAAGTCAGAATGGCATAGTAATACATATACCTCAATGTTTATAGTAGCACAATTCACAATAGCCAAATTATGGGACCAACCTAGGTGTCTGTCGACAGATGAATGGATAAAGAAAATGTGGTATAGACACACAATGGAATTTTACTCATCCATAAAGAAGAACAAAATTATATAATTTGCAGGAAAATGGATGGAACTAGAGAATATTATGCTTAATGAGGTTACCCAGTCTCAGAAAATCAAGGGTTATATGTTTTCTCTCATATGTGGGAGCTAAAGAGAGAATAAGAAAGAAAAGGGACTTCATATAAATGAGGAGACAGACCAGCAGAATAGTAGAAGAGGGTTGGGGGAGGGGAAAAAGGAGGCTTGAAGAAAACAGTTCTACTAATGCTATGCCCATATATAAAGGTATCACTAACAAACATGTATAGGGAGAGGGGAAAGTGCAGTAGGGACCAGAATAAGTCACACCAGTGGCTGTGTGCATGTATGGTTGTAGCACATTGAACCTCAATATAATGTGTAATTACAATGCACCAACAAAAGTAGGTATCACCACCCCCTCAAAAAAAAAAAGACATGATTTCTCATCCATGACTCAAAGTAATAAAGCTTGCTTTGTACAACTGTAAAATAAGTGGCTTCCATAATTGTGAGGTTTCTGACATAGCCAAATGGTCCACATGGTCTGTTTATAAGCATACATGTATCTCACCTTAAGAAAAATAAAAAGAAGTCACAGGGGACAGAGAGAAGTTTCTCCCACTCTCCATTTACCTTTTCTCTATGTGTCCAGTGATCTGTGTTAGAGGATAATTCCTCAAATACTCAGGTATTGGTCAGCATTTGGATGGAAGGCTAATGGGGTCAGCACCAGGACAGAGGGCTAAGTGTGGTCAACGCTCAGCTGGAGGACCAACACAGTCAGTGCCCCGATGGAGGGCTAAGAGGGCTCTGGCCTGTGCACACCACGAAGGGTGATCTGCCTGGATGGGAGAAGCAGATCACAGGTAGCCCAAGTGACCATCTTTGGCCATTCATGTCTGCAGTTCAGAAAAGCTGTCAGTGTTGGGGGTCAAAAATGGAACGACTGGGAAAGTGGGGGGATGAAAGCAAAACACAAACTGATGCCTTGATACAGGCAGCATTTCAAGCACGCGGGAGAGCAGAGTGTATAGCAGCGGTAGAAATGCATTTCCTTAAGAGCACTCGCTGTGTGATTCTGCAGGTTTGATTAGGGCTTGCCATCAAAGAGGAGAGCAATTGCTAGCCAGCCGGCCCCCTGTTTCTGTGCCAAAAAGTGGCAGCTGAACCCAACGCCTGGCAAGTCGCTCTTTGCTTCCTTCTTCTCTGCAGGGAGTTAAAGGGGTGTACAGAGTGGGTCCGCGGACGGGCTCAAGCTAAGGTGTGTCTACAAAAAGTGTTTCTTAAAAGGAATCAGGCTTTCTTAGGGGAAAGGATGTTTGTCCATGAATTTTAATGGTGACGGCCCAGCTGGTCTGTTTTGTTTGTGAAATCCGGTCACCCTAATTAATGAGGTTGTTCCAGGCCACCTCTCCCCCCCCCCCGCCCGGCCTTGTGCTTCTTAGAGGACAGTCGTCAGTTTCTGCTTTTCAAAGAGGTCTAAGCCTTTTGCCTCCATGACATGCGTACTTAAATACATAAACAATAAAAACATTTGTTGATTGCGGCAAGTTAAGTATTGCCTTGTGTGTTTTTCACCAGCCAGTACTTCTTGGCTTGTACCACCACCCCCAAAAGATTTATACAAATCACCTTGTCTTTTTTTTCTAAATGCCTCTTCTCCAGGCAAGATTCCATGATGCAATACTGTCTAGAAAACTCTAAGCTTTTAACCATCCACGTCCCAGGAATGTAGAAAGCCATGCCCAAAATATGAAACAGAAAACAAATGCCAAACTTCTAAGTCACTGCCAGGAAACCTCTAACAGAGAGAAAACAAGCTACACACATTTAAACGAGGCTTAGAAAACTGACGCCTCCTCTTAAGAGGTGACATTAGCTTGTCAGGCCACCACCAACCTCACACAGTAGAGCCCTGTCCTTTAAGCAGGCCACCTGACCATTTGTCCCTTCACCAAGAGAACTTTCAGTGGCAAGTGGGTGTTGAAAGTGACAGAAGGAACTGGGCACGGTGGTGCATGCTTATAATCCCAGCTACTTTGGAGGCTGAGGCAGGAGGATGGCAGGTTTGAGGCCAGCCTGGGCAACACAGCAAGAGCCTGATTCAAAATAAAAAGGGCTGGGGATGTAGCTCAGTGGTAGGGGCCCTTGGGTTCAATTCCTAGTACTGCAAGAAGAAAAGAGAAGAGAGGGAAGGGAAGAAAAAAGAAAAGGAAAAAAAAGAAAAGAAAAAAGTGGCCCTACCAACCCAACAGAGAGGATGAAAGTCCGTTCAGGCGATAGGAGAGGGTCCCGCGCCTCCCCAGACTCCCTCCAGTCGGGAGTTTGCCCCACCCCTGCACCGGGGACTTTTGGGTGGATGATGCTTTGTGGGGGGCTGTCCTACCCACTGTAGGATGATCACCAGCATCCCTGGCCTCTACTGATCAGATGCCATTAGATGAGAACCTACAGTCTCCAGATCTTGTTGAGTGTCCCTCGGTGGCAGCATGGCCCAAGCTGAGGATCACTGGTCTAGACCAACTACAGAATCACCGGTTTCACGTTGGAGCGACCTGGAAAGTCAGCCAGGCCAAGGCCTGTCACTTAGAATGCATTAATGGAGTCCTTTAAAGGCAATTATTCAAGGCCCCTGAGCCCCTGTCTGGTGGCAGCACAGAAACCAGAAGGCGCCGCACCTGACCAGGCCATTTGAGAGCCATCTTTTTTCAAAGAAATGACTACATATTAAGAGCATCATATTTACTTGCAGTCAGCATATGGTAGAAAAAATAGTATTAATTATGCAATTCTTTCTTTTTCTTTACCAGAAAAAAGTGTGTGGGGGGGTAGGGGTCCAAGATGGTGGAGCTGCCTGACTAGAGAGCACTGGAGAATGCCAAAATGCCTTGCATTTATAGAATACTTTGTATGAAAGTTTCTAATTACAATGTTACGGAATATAATATTTCCCTAGAAATCAACCTGCTTAAAGAGCATTTGGCATACACCACCTGGGTGCCACATAAGAGGATCCCCCAAAGCATCTGCCCATCTCTCTCCACTGCCATCCAACAACCGCCCAGGAAAAATAAGACAGTGACAGTTTGGGGTTCCTATGACCAGGTCTGGAGGGACATGTGTCCACACATCTGATGGCGGCTCAGGACCGTAAGCAAATGTTGCCAGCAACTTAGAGGAAACCCTGAGGTCACCCACACCATCCGAAGCCAGCGCCCAACACAGCATGGAGCCTGTCCTCTTAGTCCTGCCCCTGCTAGCCCGAGACCAAGTGTGTCTGCAAGGAGGGAAGGAAGGGGAAAAGAAAGGACAGAAGTTAGTTCTGTGCAGAGTCCTTGTAACTTGTGAATTCAAGTTTCCAAGGCTATTATTGGAGTTAAGACTTTAATATAGTTCTTTTGGGCCCAGATCATATCTTTTTAAAATACTTTTTTTCTTCTTTAAGCAATTATGCTGCCACCCAGGAGCCCAACTCTACCACAGTGCTGAAGGCTTAGGAGCTTTCTGTAGAATAAGCGAGGAAAGAAATCATTTGAATGCATAGCGCCAAAGTCCTCGCTTCAATAGCCAGCCCCTACATTTTCCTATCCTTCACCTGCTGGGATCCATCTTTCAAATGGAGCCAGCCACGGCCTGCTTTTATGTCTCTTGGCTGGTAACCAGCTTGTTCTCGGTGCATGGCAGAGCTGGTGTAAAGACAGGGAGGAAGAGAGAAGGCTGCATTCAGCAAAGGTCAATATTAATAGGCTATCCTGTACAGAGAAAAACAGACACAAAAAATTCATCACAACGGTTACCTCTGCATGGAACAATTTCTTTCCCTTCTCTTTAAATTCGTGTGGGCTCAACATTTTTTTTTAAAACAGGCACATGTATTACTTTCTTGGTCAGAATTTAAATAATTAATGTTTTTTAAAGATATAAAGTATAGTCAACATTTTCTGGAGTTGAGTGGGAGTTGTGGTGCCTGGGGCCTGCTCACTGTATACCCAATGAAATCACCCTTTTCCTATTCCAAACTCCAGCCAGATGGCTCTTAGCAGCACACTCCTGCATTTGGCACCCACTCTACTTAGGACATTGTGGCTCCGCTCAGCACAGAGTTTGAAAACCTTTATGTGTACGCAACCCGAGCATATGACCAAATAAATACCTCAAACCCCCTCCCTGTTCAGTTCCTTTATAGTTCCGCATTGCTGCAAGAAACACGCTCCTCATTTGGCAGCAGATGTAATGCACCTACATTACTGCACAGCCAGTGTGCACAAAAGACAAGAGGCTCCTTTCTTAATTAGGCTCTAAGCAGCTAGAAGGCCAGGGACTGCGCTTAACTCCTCTGTACAGTGCGGAGGCCCCGTGGATAAAGAATGAATGAGGGTCTGATGAAGACTCTGCGTGAAGGGCCCACGGTGTAAACACACAGGTAAAAGCACATGCAAGGACTTCACTATAGTCCTGGGAACCGCCAGCAGAGCGAATGCAAAAGAATGGAAAGCCGAGGTAAGCTGAAAAGAATTATACGGCCCGCTCCTTCCTCGCCAAGCCTTTGTCACAAGCTGATGATAGAAAAGGAACGCCACGCACTATTTCTCAAGAGGTTAGATCTGCCGCTTTGGAAAGTGTGTTTTCTATGCTCATCAGGGAAATCTGACAAATGTTTGCTGAGCCCGCTCTGCGAGCACGGTGCCACACGATCAGTCTCTGCTGGGCATGACATGAATAATGGCACGGAGACGTGAGGAACCTTATGCAAGGTGTTTAAACACAACACACGGCGTCTTATGTTTCCTTGGAGGAATGGGGACAACCAAGCTTCCTTTTTTATTTTTAATTTTTAATAATTTTATTGGTGCATTGTGGTTTCACATCACAATGATAAGGATATACACGCACACAGCACTTGGTGAGCCGCGCCTCAGCTCCCTCTCCGCTCCCTCCCCTTCCGTGCACAGGATACCGAGATTGCCAAGCCTCCTTTAAGAATGCTTCTACAGAGGCTAAAAAGGAAAGTATACAAAAAGTGCTCCAAAAGGAGCACACACAGGCCACGAGGGGCACAAACTCCTCGGGATGCCAGGGGGCATTCCCAACCGGGTCCTGCACAGCCTTCGCGGCAATTCCGGGTCCCCTTTTTTCTTAGTATCCTGCATCGTGGTTCATTTCATTTCCTACCTCTCTGCCATTTCTCACCAGAAATGTCAAGGTCAAAATGTAAATGTATGGGATGGTGGCAAACAAGATCCAAGGAACATGGTCTAATGTAGAAATTGACTCTGATACAAATCTACTTCTGTTTCATATAACATTACCAAAAAAAAAAAACCAAACAAACAACAACAACAAAACTCACTCCGGATGTATCTCTAAGTCCTAGATACGACTGAACAACTTTGAAGAAATCTAAAACAGCACTGACTATTCTCATTCCGATGGAGAGGGAGTAGACAGGACCTTTTTGAGAATCTGATGAACTGTACACACAAACCCACATTTTGCTTACATTTTAGACAGTTCATAAACACACATCCCTTCCCCAACCCCTTCTTCCCCACAGAAATCATACTTAAAAGAGAACCCAGCAGACCTTCTCATGACTCGGTTTAAAAATAGAGCAGGCTGACATCTGAAAATTATTGTATACAGCTGGCTGCAGTTGCAATAATTCTCTCTCTCTAGGTTGTGCTAAAATTCCAAAGAACAAAATGGTTTGCACAAAGCCTGGGAAGTTTGTGAAGCCCGTCTCGAGTCCAAAATGCCTGCTGTTTCACCAAATAATGAAGCCATTACTTCATTTCTACCGCACACCTGCAACATAATTGCTTCACAAAACCTTGCGTACAGATGGCTTGGAGAGATGTAAGTCCACATAATAAAAGTTCACGGGCGGCTCAGTTATTTGGACAAGGTTTTGGACCTACGGAGTCACTGCCCAAGGCAAACATATCATCTAATTAGCTCCAGTTGATTAGTTGTATTGCACTTTGCAGTTGACTGCGCACAGGGCTACTCCACATTCAGCCCTCCTTATGGGGAGGCCTCCTATCCACCTGCAGGGCGGCCAGACGGTTCTCTAAATAATAAATAAAGCACCAGGGCCCTCATTCTGACTTGAATTTACCAGAAGGTGACAAATGGATATTCATTTGCTGTCATTTAAAAACCATCATTTGAAAATCATTTAAATCAGTGCCATTTAAAAAGTCATTAAAATCACTTTAGATTTTGCAAAATACTTTCGAGTTTACAAGCATTTTAACAGGGCTCCGCACCTCAGAAGGGAAGGCAGCTATTACTCCCAGTGCACACGCTCATTAGCAAATGCTTTTTGAACATCTCCCGTGCTAGGAGTGGCGGGCACACATGAAGAGGGGTGTCCCAGCAGCCGTGGAAGTATAGGGGAAGGGTACCCACCTCTGCCCTGGGGAGGAAGGGGAATTTCTGCATGGGTGGGACACTGAATCTGATTCTTAAGGGGAAAGTCATTTTATCCAGAGAGCTAGAATGGGAAGAGATGAGGAAATCACATTCAAGACCAAGAATAGTGTGTGCAAATGCAGAGGCAGAAAGGAGACATTGTTCATGTTCTGGTGAGGGGAGCCTGAGGCCAGGGGTCCAGGGAGAAGGAGCAATGGGGGATGAGGCTGAGAAGGGGGTGGACCTAGTCCAGGATGGTCTTACCAGCATGGACAGTGGGGGTTCATATATGAAGAAACCGCAGACATAGATCTGCTGGAGTAGTTGTTCTCAAACCAAGACTTGCGTTAAGACCCCAATGTATTGATGCTCTGGTCCTATTCACAAAAGCTCCATCGATTCAATTAGCCTGAGTGGCTCCTGGGCACCAGGATGCTTTAAGAAGCTCCCCAGGTAAGTCCAATGTACAGATGGCCTAGAGAAGCACTGGGCTGCAGCTTAAGCAGCTAAGGTCATTCAGGTTCAGGGCTCTTTCTTATGCTTTGAATTACAGCAATTGGGTCTCTTTCAGTTTTTGTTTTTTTTTTTTGCGGTACCAGGGATTGAACCCAGGGGCGTTCTACCTTCGTGCTACACCCCCAGCCCTATTTTTTTATACTTTATTTTGAAACCGGGTCTCACGAAGTTGTGGAGGGCCTCACTAAGTAGAGAGAGAGAGAGAGAGAGAGAGACAGAGGGAGAGAGAGAGAGAGAGAGAGAGAGCTGAGGCTGGCCT
>PVJS01042895.1:0-17303 GCA_004027185.1 Glis glis
TGTGTGTGTGTGTGTGTGTGTGTGTGTGTGTGATGGTCTGTTTTGTTTTCCATGCTTTTCCTACCCCCCAATATTTCTTGCCTTTTATTGAATTAATATTTTTTTTAAATTTCCTTACGCACTGTTCCCATAATTATAATTTTACTAATATTATCTGATGTTATTGTGATGATGCGTAGTTAGAGCTTGTTAGCCAGAGTAACTTGTTAGCTAGAGTGACTCCATATTGTTACCCAGCATGACCTCTAACCTGGCCCTAAAGCAGGGAAGATGGCCATGGGAAAATCACACCAGGATGTTGGCAGGGTCATGGGTAACAACAATGTGTTACTGTCATTGTTGCATTGTCATTGCTAACAAGTGTATGTTCTTGCTTCTGTACGCTTGTTATGCTTGCTTGCTCTACTGTGGGAGGTAACTGTGGACCCCTGCCATGGGAACCTGCTATGGGAAACCAAACTATATACCCCTGGCTTGTGGCTCTTCTGTATATAAGGAGGGCTCTGAGACAGCTGGGCACTGCACTTGGGTCTTACGCTCTGTGCAGTCCCAGCCGGCTGGTGATAAAGACTCTCCATAAATGCTTTGGTGGTCTAGTTGGTCTTGACTGGGATGCTACCTCACAACATTTTGACATTTGAAATTAGAAACCCCTTTCATACTTCTCATGATTATATATAATTTTTGACATAACTATTTAAAATTATATTTTCCAGGGTAGTATATGTTAGGCTTCAGAAGTCAATGCTTCAAAATAAGGCACCTGAGCAATTGAGGAGGCAGCAAAAGCAAGAAGGTCACTGTCCTCCCCAACCTTTCTGTATGAAGCATGGTCATAAAGAAAGTCTCGACCTGACTTGCCTGAAAGTAGATCATAAAACCCTCATTCTAGAGATTCTGCCCTGACGCTGATGGGAAGGGATACCTTACAAAAAAAAAAAAAAAAAAAGAACCAGAAAATCAGAACAGGTTGTATTGAATTTCCTCAGTTTATCCCATTGGATCATACCCATTTTGTCCAATCACGTTTCTCCACAGCTACCCAATTCTTTCATCAGATTCAGGATACAAATGGAGTTTTCCCTGGGTCTTTCAGTTTACATTTCTGAAGGCTTCCAAGTCATATAAACTGTGTCAAAAAAGTGTCATGCTTTTCTGTTGTTAATCTGTCTTTTTTTAAAAAAAATAGTGTTTTGTTTAGTTTCTTCAGTGTTAAGAATCATATCCAGGGCCTTGTGCTAATATATAGGCTCTATCACTGACCTAATTCCCAGCCCTAATCTGTCTTTTGTTATGGAGGTGTCAGCCAGTATCATTGCAATAGGTGAGGAAAGGTTACTTTTTCTCTCTTACATGTGCATTTTACATTTCAAGAAACAATCAAATACAGATGGACTCCCAGAAAATTTCATATTGTCAATGTAAAAGTAAGTGTTCAGAGGTGAAATAATTAAATCAGGGCTCTAATATCATGAGTGAACAAATCCGTTGATGGATTAACAATTTGAATGGGTGGTAACATAAGCAGGTAGGGTGTGGCTGGAAGAGGAGGTGGGTGCCTGAGGGTCTCTGGTTATTTCTTGTCTCACGCTCTGCTTTCTGGCTGCCATAAGATGACCTGCTGTCCAATGCCACACGCTGCGCCCCCATGATGTCTGCCTTGGAACCAGCGACTCTGGACTGTTCCTCTGAAACTGAGCACAAATGGACCTTTTCCCTTTTAGGTTGTGCATGTCAGGTATTTGGGTTACAACAACGGAGAAGCAAACTAAACAGTTTCTCAGCATTCATAGTTTATAAAAGCACATTAGCTCTGTGGTAAAGCTGAAAGAAGAATTTGTTAAAACAAAAAACAACAAACTAATCTCTGGATCTTGATCATATAGGACTCAGGGGAAATAAATTTTAATAAGGCAACAACTTCATAGAAAGTATCTTTTTCTATTTAATTTAATTGATACACAGTAATTGTACATATTAATGGAGTACATAATGCATTATATATTTCAAAGAGCAGGAAGAAAAGATTTTGAATATTCTCACAACAAAGAAATGATGGATTCTGGGTAAGCAAATATCAAATTTTCACATCTGCAAATTCCAAGAATGTTGTAGAGATTATATTGTTCATCATAGCTTTTAAGTTCTTTGGAAACCACAGCAGCATACAGATATGCATTTTCAAAGTATAGCATGTGGTTAAAGTTAATAACATTGTATTATATATTTAAAAATTTCTAAAATAATAGATTTTAGATGCTTTCGCCATTAAGCAATGATAAATATGCAAGGTGATTAATATGGCAATCAGCCTGATTTGATCATTCCACAATGTATACATATTGAAACATCCCATTGTACTCCATAAACATGTATACTTTTTAAATTAAAAATGAAACTAAATTTTAAAAATAAAAAAATCCATAAAATATATTGTGTAATTGTGCTTTGCCTAAAAAGCAACTCTGAATAAGTAGTGGTTTAAATAATAAAGCCCCACTAGAAATCGAAGCACACTTAATATGCTTTGGAAAAATATGTGCCTATTAACTATGAATAACAACACCTCTAAGCTAGTTTTGTGGTTGCTTGTTAATTACTTACAGGTACTTGAGATAGAATACAGAAGAAATTTCAGTCCCTTCAATTTGGTATCTATTATAGCTCTAACAATTGTCAAACTTGTGACCTCTAAAATATATCACCATAAATTTCACAAGGTTGTTGTGAAAATTAAATGTGGACAGATAGGTATAATTCCTACTAGCTCTCAAGCACACAGTCTGCACCTACATATTAAATGTGAACAAATATGTATAATTCCTCCTGCCTGTCTAGCACACAGTAGGCATCTATAATGTGATTCTCACAGAAGCACAGGGAAACAGCCTTAAAGGAAATGTGCTAGTTCACCTCACTCACCTTCCATCAAAGCCTCACTTACAGTCTGAAGGGCAAGTGCGTCACTGGCCTTCCTTCACTCAGGGGTGGCATCAGACAGCCTTCCCTCTAATGAGAGCACCAGCATGGAAACCCTGCCATCAAGGCAGGGGACCAGCCCTGGAGAGCGCTTCAGTTACTTGCAGGACAGATGTCTTGCCAGTGGTCATAGATATGGGCTCCCCTTTAGTGTCTCCCTGCAAAGCTTCGGTTTGCAAACTCCTCACCACATCCCAGAGTAAGGAAAGTACTGGAATCTCTTACCTGATGAAAATGACCATAATTTGTGAGACTGAGCCTCCTGTTGTTCGGGTTGTTGCGGCTGTTTCCAGAGCCTAATGAATCACTGTGCAACATCTCATTGCATGAGAATTTATGCAAATTGACAATTAAACAAGGGGGTTATTTTCGTCAAATCAATCAGATATTGTATCTATTTGAAATGATAATGCAAGCATAATTGATGGTGCATAATTAATGATTAGCCAAGGCTGCTAATAATTAAATGCTAAGAAACTAGGAGAGGAGGGAAGCTTCAGTAAGTTGGGCTCTAAGCCAGAAACTGAGGAGCACATTTGCTTCATTTCCTCAAATCATCGGAACCATTGCTTGCAGCATTTATAACCACATCCACATATTGGGAGCCTGAACATTTGTTCATTGTTATCTAGAAACTTTCTTGGAGTAATGAAGTAAATAAAAACCTTAGTATTATATACTCTGTATGACTGTATCATTTTGTGTTTGAATTCTGACTCTAAACTATCACCAACCATATACATATATATATACACATATATACATACATATATATGTGTATATATATTGCAATGTTTCTTAGCTTCTAATTTCCTAATTTATAAAGTGATTGCTATATTCTATTATCATCCATATAAGATTATGGTGAGGCTTAAGTCAAACATTAAATGTAATTATCTTAGATAGTTTCAGAAACCAAATAGATGCCAAAGAAGTATTTGTTGTAATTATGATTATCATTTCTTTGAACCTTCCTCGGTTCTCTTTTCCACTTAAAGATCACTTTACGACAAATATTTAAACTCTTTTTAAAACTTATTGCTCAGTTTCCCACTTGATCCTTGGCAAAAAAATCTCCAATTAAAATATATGGAGTCAGCCATGCGTGGTGGCGCACGCTTGTAATCCCAGTATTTGGGAGGCTGAGACTGGAGGATCCGGGTTCGCGGCCAGCCTCAGCTACTTAGTGAGGCCCTCGGCAACTTAGTAAGACCCTGTTTCAAAATAAAGGATAAAAAATAGGGCTGGGGGTGTAGCTCGGAGGTAGAAAACCCCTGGGTTCAATCCCCGGTACCGCAAAAAAAAAAAAAAAATATATATATATATATATATGAAGTCATAACATCAAAGGCATTGTACATGAAATTCTTGATAAGATGGACTTCAATTAATTCAAATATTTCTGCTCTGTAAAATACCCTGCCATATGAATGAATAGACAAGCCAGAGAATGGGAAAATATTTGCAAAAGACATATCTGGTCACTATCCAAAAATATACAAGAACTGTTAAAATTTAACAATAAGTAAATGAACAATCTAAAAAATGGACCAAACAATCTAAAAAAGACTTGAACAGATATTTCAACAAAGAAGATATATTGGTGGCAAGTAAGCAAATAAAAATGCTCTATTTTTTATGTCATAAGGAAAATGAATATTAAAATAATAATGAGATATTCCTGCACACGTATTAGAAGGATCAAAATTCAAATCGCTGGCAGCACAGAATGTTGGTGAGGATATAGAGTAAAAGAAATATTCATTGTTGGTGGGAATATAAAATGGTGCAGCTGCTTTGGAAGACAGTTTGTCAATTTTTTACAAAATTAAAGATATTCTTACCACAAGATCCAGCAATCATACTAATCAGTATTGAGCCAAATGAGCTGAAAATTTATGTCTATGCAAAAATCTTCGTTTTTATTCATAATTATCAAAGCTTGGAAGGAACTGAGATGCTCTTTGGCAGGTGAATGGGTAAATAAATTGTGGTACATCCAGACAATGGAATGTTATTCAGTTCTAAAATGAAATGAGCCATCGAGTCATGAACATGCACAAAGGAAATGTAAATTTATATTACTAACTAAAAGAAACCATATGAGGCCAGGCATTGTGGCACACATCTATAATCCCTCAGGAAATTAAAGCAGGAGAATCAGAAGTTCAAGACCAGCCTGAGCAACTTAGAGAGACTCTGTCCCCAAATAAAATTTAAAGAAGGGTTAGGGATTTAGCTTAGTGATACAACTTTCTGGGTTCAATCCCCAATAACACATATACACATACACACACACAACTTACAACATACTGGAAAAAGTAAAAGTCTGGACATAGTAAGAAGATCAGCGTTTGTCAAGACTTAGAGGGGGAGGAGGGATGAAAAACTAGGGCACGGAGGATTTTCAAGGCAGTAAAACTATTCTGTGTGATACTACAATGATGTACACATCTCATTATACTTTTGGCAAAGTAAATACAATATTCAACAGGAAGAGTGTATAACTTTCTTTCTTAATGTAATGTTAAAGCCATTCATTGAAAATTTAATAAATATTATGTTCATTTTATGAGTATTCCTTAATAACTATGCCAAATATTAGCATCTTTATACAGTAAGTTTTAATTTTCTCATGAGTCAGAGAATAAGAGATGTAGATTGTACTCGGTTGGCTTGCTTTCAGTCTCTGCCATGCTGGGTCTCATATCTTGGGGTTGACTGACTGCCAACTAATTTAGGCTGTCCGTGCTTGCTGTGATGGGGAAATTGGTGCTCTAAACTTCAGAATGTGTGTGTGTGTGTGTGTGTGTGTGTGTGTGTGTGTGTGTGTGTGTTTCCAATATATAATCCCAAACATCTTGGAGATGACTGGTATAAAATAATAAGTAAAATTTACAAAGATAGTTTTAAACTTCTTCATGGGTTCAAATCTATTAGCACCTATTGACCGAAAGTCCCAAGGTTTATTTCAAATGTAAATGTTGAGGTAGGTCTTCCTGTCAAAAATGAGTTGGCACTGGGGAGTTTCATGATGAAAAATGTGAATTGAAATAGATAGCAAATTATGGCCAAGTCATTGGATTTGCCGTATTCACTACCTTCTTCTATATCAAACAATTATAGTCAATAGAGCACAAATGTTTGAAAAACTCAAGTCAGCATCTAAATAGACACATTGACCAATGGGGGAAATGTGGACAAAAGTTGGTCAAAGGGTCCAGTGTTTCAGTTAGACAGGAGGAATAAGTATCTCCGGGTGATGGATATGTTAATTAGCTCGATTCAAGCCATCCACAGTATATATGTATGTCATAACATCACCTTGTATTCGATACATTTAGAAAGTTTTAGTTTGCAAAATTATATTAAATAAAGCATTTTATAAAATTTGCCTTAGAAAAGTGTCCATACAAAGTGAAAGAAAGAAACAAAGAAACAAAGGAAGACAGAAAGAAAATTGATTAAGTTGTGCCTAGAACAATGATACAAGGGCAATGACTTGAAAGCAAAACTTTACTTTCTACCTCTGATTTTTCTACTGCTATGAAAGAATACTATTCACAGGAACGTTGGAAGTGTTCTGGAGCTTTCAGTTCTTGGGGTGTGTGTGTGTGTGTGTAAGCAACCAGCGTATTTAACTAATGTCTCTAACTTTCTATTCTGTTATGTATGATCTGCTGTATTTCTATAATATTTCCCATGTGCTATTTCTTGTGATTTTATTGGTGCATCATATTGCGGTGCAAAGTGGTGCAAACATGCATGCGCACAGAACTTGTGTATTTCCCTCAGCATCCCACCCACACCCCCATTCTCCCGCCCCACCCATGGTAGTGAGATTTGTAGTGATGCTTTCACATTTGGACATAACTGTATCTGAACTGTTTTTAATCTACCCAACTCCCTCCCCCAGTTCCCTTCCACTATTCTACTGGTCATTCTCCTCATTTATATAAAGTTCCTTTTGTTTCTTATTTTCTCTCTAGCTTCCACATATGAGAAAAAATATGACTCTTGACTTTCTGAGACAGGCTGATTTCACTTAGCATAATATTCCCCAGTTCTATCTGTTTTTCCGCAAATGGTATACATTATTTTGTTTTTCTTTATGGCTGATGCCATGTTGGAGGAATCATAATAGTTGATTTCAAATTATACTATGGAGATTTAGTAACAAAACCAGCATAGTATTGGTACAAAAACAAACACATTGACCAAGGAGAGATAGAATAGAAGGTACAGAAACAAATTCTCAAATCAACAAATCCAGTTGATTTTTGACAGAGAAGCTAAAAAACAAATGCTGGAGAAAAGAGAGTCTTTTCAACAAATAGTGCTGGGAACACCGGATATCCATATGTAGAAGAATGGAATTAGATCCATATCTCTCACCCTGCACAAAAGCCAATTCAAGATGGATCAAAGACCTAGAAATTAGACCAGAAACTCTACAATTACTAGAAGAAAATATAGGAAAAACTCTCCAACATATAAGCGTTGGTAGAGACAATTAGGCAGAAGTGCCCCACGACTATAGCCTTATCTTATCATAATGACCAAAGGAGGTTTCTCCTTCATGGCACCATTCTGTAAACTCTAACATTTAAGCTATAGTTTGTATCATTTATGCCCTCTAAAATAATCGTTATATGTTCTATTTTTTTGAGGATCCTCTCCCCTTCTAGAAAGAAAACCCTAGTAAGGACTAATCAAATAAACAGTCTTTGGGCATGTACAATAAGTAAAAATTGTTGATATTTAGATAAGAAAATTCATTCTCTTTCTAAATTACATGAGGGTGAATTTTACATATTCTACTTAAGAAGATGCTTGATTATCAGTTTCACATGACATATTTCTGAAATTATTAAATTTATTGCATATCATTTCTCCCCCAAAGTACTACCAACTAAATGTATGATCCATAAAACAGGTACCCAAATATTGTTTCATGTTTTACTATCTTCTTGGCATCTAGGGCCATAAATTAAATAACTCAAAAAGAAAATCTATTGTGACTATAAAAAATAAAAGATATATTAAAGAAGTAGGAACAGACCTTCATAGATAATGCATAAGAAGCCTATTTGTTTTGTAAACAACTTTGACAGAACCTGGAGTTGTAACTCATCTCTTAGACTATTTTGGCTGCCATAACAAATATCATAGAGAGGGTGGTTATAAATATATATACAATTATCATAGAGTGGGTGGTTATAAACAGCAGATACTTATTTCCCACAGTTATGAAAGCTAGAAAGTGCAAGATCAAGGCTCCCATAGATCTGGGGTCTGTTAAGGGCCATTTTCTGGCTCATAGATAAGCTTTTCATTGCTGAGCCCCCACATGTTGGGAGGCTGAGCCCGCTCTCTCTATCCTGAGTTATAAGGACACTAAGTCCATTCATGAGGGCACCACTCTCCTGACCTAATCACTTCCGGTGGGCTCCACTCCCCATACCATCACTGTGGGGCTCAGGATTTTAACATATGAGTATTGGAGGACACAAATATTTAGTCCACAGCACCACTCATGAAGCAGGTTTCTTTTCTGTGTACATGCAAGAGAGGTAAGGTTATTTTATTCAGATTCTTCATGAGTTAAGAGTTACACTGCACAGAACAATGAGTTGGTCCTTTCCAATTTATTCTCGGTGACCAAAATATTTAAAAAAAATATAGAAACTTCTAGAATGTTCATAAAGACATACTTAACTAGGCAGGAATTCAAAAGTTCTTCAATATTTCTTAAAGCTCTCAAAAACTGAAATAATCCATTCTTATTTCTGTTAGAAGCTTCACCAGCTCTTTTTTGAGTAGAACCAAAAATTATGTGACAAGAGATTCCACTGAAAAAGGAATGCCCTAAACAACTGTTTCTCAGAGATTGTCTTAAGTGGATATATGAAAGTGAAATTTACAAAACTGATTTATAAGAACACCGTTTCTCTTTTTCAAACTAGAGAGGATTATTAAACCTAACATACATCTTTGTCACTTTAGACTAAGACATTACTTCTATGAGACAACAGGTTGACACTGAGGTGAATAAGACATTTACTGCTACTGTCTAGCACTAGTATAACATGAGGAAAAAGAGCATAAATGTCAGAGATAGACAGTCCTGGATTTATATCCCATCTCTAGCAACTAGTGTCTTTGGGCAAACTCCCTTCCTTTCAGGAACTTCAGTGTTTTCACTTTTTTTTTTTTTTTTTTTGGTACTGGGGATTGAACTCAGGGATGTTTTACCTCTGAGCTATGCCCCCAGCCCTTTTATAATTTTTAAATTTGGAAACAGGGTCTTGCTAAGTTGCCTTTGCTGGCCTCAAATGTGCAATCCTCCTGTCTCAGACTCCCAAGTACTGGGATTACAGGCTTGTGTCACCACACCTGGCCTCTCACCTTCTTTTAAATGAGCATAAAAATATTTAGCCCATGGGTTGGCTTTGAAAATTCAATGAAATAACATATTTCAGCATCATGCATATAATTAATGAATAGTAGTTGATACCAGCTTCCTATTAAAGTATACCATTCAAATTAAATAAATTATGCCTTTTAAACTGGGCCTGGTGGCTCACACTTGTAATCCCAGTACTTGGGAGGCTGAGACAGGAGGATCCAGGTTCGTGGCCAGCCTCAGCTACTTAGTGAGGCCCTTCGCAACTTTGTGAGCCCCAGTTTCAAAATAAAGAATAAAAAATAGGGCTGGGGGTGTAGCTCAGAGGTAGAATGCCCCTGGATTCAATCCTTAGTACCACACAAAAAAAATATGCCTTTGCTAGTAAAGAAGTAAAAGTGGGTAAGTGAGCACAAACAGTAACAGGGCCTAGGAAATCACATAGTTGACCAGTTTCCTCTGCATGATACCTTGGGAAACTGTCAGACTTTGCAGAAATTGAAGGGGAAACCATGTTAAAAAATATTTAATGAGGATGTAAAATGTGCCAGGAACTGTGGCAAGCAAGATATTGTGCCCCGGAGCAGAACTTTCCAGAATCCATTATCATATTTGAATAAGTATCTCAATCGTCTCTTCTGCTACCATGTAAGTGTGTGTGATGTGAGTAAGCTCCCAAGTGCTTAATTAGTACAGGGCTGACTTTAGCATAATGGAGAAGTCAGAGTTCAAATGTGCTTTTTTCCAGTCAGTTAATTTTTGTGGAATATCAGTTGATCACAGCAAGCAATGGAGGCAAACAGGCTTGTATGTCTTGACCATTCTCCTCCTGCTGCTCAGAAGGACCGCCCTGTGGGAATCATTCTCCTGATTCCTGTGCATTTTGACCTTGTCTCCAGGACTCAGAAGTCCCAGCTCTTCTATAACCTGTTCTCTCAGTTGCTTTTTTTGTTTCTTTCCAAAGTAAAATTTCATATTTTCCAGAGCAGATGTGTTTGTTTGTTTCTATATGTTTTAGCATGCCTTCTTTTAACTATGCTAGTATTTTTATTCAGATCATAATTGTTTCATTAGAAGCTATTTCCATTAAGTTTGGAGTGACTTATTTTTCCCACTAGCCCTACTTTTCATGCACATTTATTCCAGAAGATCAGGTGTTTAAGAATGCTTATTAAGAGTCACATTTTAGAAGAAACTTAGTCATTACCTTCTATAAATGCCAAAAATAGAGGTTACACTTGAACCCTTACTTATCAGACTTTCACTAAGAATTATACCCTGATTTCTAACACTGGCAACCAGCAGCCAGTACTTCCTACTGAAAGATTTCCTCCTGGATACCAGGGCACAGTACCTTCTATGTGGTCCTCAAGCTTGCTTTGTTTTCTATCCCAACACCGATCACACAGTAATATAATTTCCCATTGATTTCTCAATGTCAAGCGTAGATTTTGTCTACAACAGTAGGAGTGAAACAGTTCACTGCGTTTAGCCCAGTGCCTAGTACATAATAGGGGTTTTCATAGTAGTTCCGGCATGGCATCATGCATTGATGCTTCACATTGTGTGCACATCAGCAGGGACATGGAGAGCCTTCATTGGGAGAGTTCACGTGCACAGCTATCAGAAGCCCATCAGCTTTATCATTACCAAATTCAACTGGCGATTGCAGCTTTTAATTTTTAACTTTTATAGGGTACAAGGCACCACCCTTTTCAGTATCCTCTTCTATTTTATGGCATTGATTCTTAGAGCAAGTTTTATCACCACATTTATAGGTAGAGAAAAATGAGGAGCAGAGGGTCAGGGCAGGTTGTCCTCAGTTACACAGGTATGTGATCGCTGTGCTGTCTTTAGAACCCACAAGTTCTATTTCCCAGATCAGATCTTCCGGAATCACAAAACCTATTTCCAGGGATTCCTGATCTTGGTAAAAAATTATTTAGAACGTAAGGTTTTGATTCCTGACACATTATCCTTTCTGTTCCTGCGGGCTCAGTAGATCAGGAATTAACATATTTTGTATGGATTAATGTTTTCATTTAATATCTCTGTGGAGAAGGTTTTAGAGCATTGTGCAATGTTTTCTGCATGCTGATTTGAGGAGGCAGGAGAGGGAATGCTTATTTGTTGACATTTTGGTTTTGGTAAATAAAGTGACCTTTAGCTTTCAGTCGTACACTTGAATTTAAGTAAAGATAAATGAAAGTCTGGAAACCGTGGCTAAAAACCAAGTATATTTGAAATGAGGTATGCCTTGTGCTCAGAGGAAAATACTCATTACTCCTTCCTTTAGGCCTGCTTTCCTTTGAAATATCCATATATTCATGAAAGATAGATTAGACAAATAATTCCTGATCAAACAATTTAATTTGTCTTTGCAAAACCATTGATAATATAATTCCCTTAAAAGAGCAAGTTCCTTCAATGGATGCAAAGTATCATAGCCCCTAGCACATCAGCATCATGTATTTTTTCAAAAAATATTTATTCAGTGTGTCCTCTGGTCCTAGCACTGTGCTAAGTGGTGGGGCCATGCAGGAGAATAGAAAGCACAATAAGAATCTGTGCTTTTCAAATGAAAGAAAAACTTAGTATATTATTTGTATACCTATATTTTTGGAACACACCCACCACGCAGATAGAAGTAAATGCAGAGACACCAGTACTGTCATTGTTTAGAGTATTTGTTTGATGTCAGACAAGTTTTGGGAATGAGCCAAATATGAATTATTTTTCAGGGCAAACAGTGAACTTTCCAAATGAACTCAAATGCCTATCTTGTCCAACCCCAATCTGCATTGGCTACACAAACCTATTTTGAATTGCTTTTTTATTTTTAGAGGAGAAAAGGGTTGCATTACACTGGCTCTAGAGACAATTCATAGTGCTTCCAGGTTTCCCACTCAAATCAATCTCTTTTTTTTTGTGGAACTGGGGATTGAACCCAGGGGCATTCTACCTCTGAGCTACACCCCCAGCCCTATTTTTTATTCTTCATTTTGAAACAGGGTCTCACTAAGTTGCGGAGGGTCTCACTAAGTAGCTTGAGGCTGGCTGTGAACCTGCGTTCTTCCTGTCTCAGCCTCCCAAGTACTGGGATTACAAGTGTGCACCACCAACACCCGGCTTCAAATCTATCTCTTACAGCTACTTTAATTACTGTCACCAGTTCCAGACTTTCTCCCTGAATATCTAGACTGCAATCACATTTCTATGCCTCACCCTTAAGATTTTCTACTACGCCACTAATATGTGACAGGTGAATGTTAAGTGTGTGTAGCAGAAAAATAGAGCAGAGGGACAGAGAGAGAGAGGCCAAGCCCTCCTCTTTACATAATTTTATGCTATACTATCAAAGCATGACTGATATGTGTGCGTAGCAGGAAGATAGAAACAAAGATAGAACAGGAAAGAAAGCATGCCCTCTTTAACCTTTTATACTATAAATATCTCCTTTTACAAAGCAATGTATCCTTTGCGCACAGAACTTGATATTCCTTTTGGACCATGACCATTTCCCTCACTTGGGCAATGACAAACACTATCCATGGGTACAGTGTCTGCTTTCTGAAAAACTTCTTGAATACTCCCGAGGGCTTTTTCAGACAGTTCAAGAGCAGATCTGTTATGGAAACTTTCATTTGTCAACCTGACTGGGTTAAAAAGTGCCCAGACATAGGCTGCCTAGGGAGTGCTAGAACAAAATGTAGATGCATAAAAGAATGCAAATTTGCCAATTCAGTGTTTCTGTGTATTTGCTTAAAGAAGGTAGATTTCCAGGGAGCGTGCTGAGGCTCTTTTTTTTCTGTTAAAGAGGTATATTAGTCAGCATTTTCACAGATGTAATCTAAAGAACTGACCACGTCATTTAGAGAAAGGAAGATTTATTTGCTCACAGTCTCAGGTTCAGTCATGTGAGGCCGGGGATCATCGTGGATCTCAGGACATGGTGGCGGAAAGTGGAGAGGGAGAATGCAAGACCTCACGCCTCACATCATGGAGACTGGAAGCAAGAGAAAGAGAGAGAAAGAGAGCCAGGGAGGATGAACTATATATAATC
The DNA here is from genome assembly GCA_004027185.1 of Glis glis. NCBI lineage: Eukaryota > Metazoa > Chordata > Mammalia > Rodentia > Gliridae > Glis > Glis glis. Next base: position 13,449 of record PVJS01042895.1, read on the forward strand.
CCCAAGGTCAGAGCCCCAGGGGGCTCACCTTTTCCAGCCACACCCTACCAACCCAGACCACCACACAGAAAAATCCATTACAATGGATTTATCCACTGCTGGGATTACAACCCTCATGACTCAATTACATCAACTCCAAACACCAACTTTTGAGCTCCTCAGGGGCCATTCTATACATAACTGTAACAGAGGGCTGCAAGCCATTTAAGCTTGGGAACCTCTCTAAATTGTATCCAAATATGATACTGGATGTATCTGGGAGGGGTTTTCTGGATGAGCTAACATTTGAATGAGTAGGCTGATAAAAGCATATTTCACCCCCAAGGTAAGTGAGTCTCATCAAGTCAACCAAAGGCCTGAAGGAAACAAAATGCTAAGAGGGAAGAGGAAGAATCTTGCCTGCCCACCTGAGTTGGAATATCAGTCTTTTCTGACCTTTGGGCTTAGACTCAGACAAAAACATCAGCTCTTGGTTCTCAAGCCTGCCAGCTTTCAGACTGGAGTTCACACTAATGGCTCTCCCGATTCTCAGCCATTCATCTTCAGACTAGAGACTCTATGAATCTCCAGCTTGCTGACTTTAGCTTGGAATATCTCTCTTTCTCATCTCTATCTGTGTGTGTGTGTGTGTGTGTGTGTGTGTGTGTTCTATCAGAATTTCAGAATTGTTTCTCTGGAGAACACTAATAAAGGATCCAGTCCCATTTGAGTCTTGTGTTGGTCAATGTCATATGAATGTGTTTTTTTCCTTTTTCTTAATTATTCGGGTAAGCTGTAATTTATTGGGCAAATGACAAATGTGAACACTGAAACACACATTTCCACTTATGTGCACACTCCAAATACCCTGTGGAACCAAATAAAGAAGAGAACTATATTTCCAAAGGTTACATAATCCAGAGACAATACCATGGGTTATGAATTCAGTGCATTTTCCATAGTATTATGCAGAGTAGTTTCAATTCCTTTCCTTATCTCTTTTCTTTTCTACATTTTTGAATCTGTGTAATGGAAATAATTCATATGGAGTTTTAAATTTTATATGTGGTTACTTTCTTTCAAAATTAGAAGCAACCATATCCCCTGTTCCAGGGTATCAACCTTCATTCTACCCTTTCATTTTATACCCTTTGGGCAGAAGCTTTGATGTTCAAACTTGTTCCCCTTGGAAATTTAAATTTAACTCTTTAGCATTTGTGCTTTAACCCAGAATATTCTGCATGTGGAAGGAACAGTGCAATTAGGCTTTATTCTGCCCATTCAAGAGAGATAACACAATGGGCTTCCAGTATCCCAGAGCTTCAAGAGAGACTGCCTCACACTCAGGCCTGCAAATCCCACTCGTGATAGCTGCCACATGGCAGCCTAAACATGTGTAGTGTAAATGTGTAGTGCAGCAACTCTCACTAAGACAATGTGGGCACACCGAGGGCAAGGGCTTGGTCTGTTTTTTCCTTTGACCTACATCCAGCTCTGACAGCACTGTCTGAACAAGTTGGTGCTCAATAAATAAGATCAAAAGTATTGCAATAATTCATGCTTTCACAACACATTTCCTGAAGGCCTACTCATGCTAGAAACGTGACAAAAAGATGAGTGGAGTGTGCAAAAAACAAGGCTGAGAGTCTAAGAGCAGATACAAAGCTAGAAGTAAACTGCTAAGTGTTGGCTAACGGCAAAGAAACTATACACAGCGGCTTCTATAAACCAGCGTATTTTTTTTTTTAGTTCTGAAGCTCATTGTATTTAAAGGCAGACACAGTTTCTTTCTCAGCTCATCTTGTTTTTATGTGCAGTTAAGCAATGAGGCAAAGCATCTTATATTATACCCATCAAAAATTTTGAGTTGGACAGTTTTCAATGAATAGAAACATAAAAATTGAATTATAGGAGAAGTAGAGATCCCTGTAGCAGTACTACAATTATTTCAGAGTGATTTCAGAAATAGTAGTTTTTTTTTAAAATTTAACCATATTGATTGTGTCATGTTGTTACTAGTCTGCTTGATTTCGTCTGCTTATTTTTTAATGCTAAGAAATATAAATTCAGCTATTTTGTGATATCCATTACAATGATAGTTTATACTCAATTTTTGTGAAATTGACTGTTCAAACTACCTATTGTTAAGAGGATTTGAAATATGACAAATTCAATGGCAGGGAGACATGGTAAGTATTTGCCAAATTTATATATTACTTTCTGAGGGAGTAATTAATAAAATTAATCATTGAAGTTTTAATGTTTATTTCTAATAAATGTGGGATCAAAAAAGAGTTGAATATAAAATTTAAGAGAGAGAAAGAATCAAAGATTAATTCCCTTGTGAAGTTAAACCTTTTAAATTTTAAGAATTTGGTTTTTAATTCAGTATGTCATTTTTCCATGTCACAGAGTACAATAGTAATAAAAATAGTATTTACTGAGCATTTGAACTTTCAAGCTCTGTGCTAATTATAATTTATTAAATTTAAACTTAAAAAACCCTATGAGTATTTGTTCTTTGTATGCCTATTTAATAAACAAAGCTGTGGTGGGAAGCCTATGGTGGTCATGTAGTTGTACACAGCCAGTAAGTGTCAGAACATGGGTTACAAACTGTTAAGAATCAACTTTCTTTTTTTCTTTTTCTTTTTCTTTATTTTTTCTTTTTCTTTCTTTCTTTCTTTCTTTCTTTCTTTCTTTCTTTCTTTCTTTCTTTCTTTATTTTTTGGTACTGGGGAGTGAACCCAGGGGCATTCTAACTCTGAGCTACACCCCTGTCCCTTTTCATTTTGAAATTAGGTCTCCCTAAGTTGCTCAAGGCTGATCTCGAATCTGTTATCCTTCTGTCTCAGTCTCCCAAGAACTGGGATTATAGGCATGCACCACCATGCCCCACTTAGGAATCAACTTTCCTTTTCACCACATTATGTCTTCCACAGAGATAAAAGGGAAGAAAGGGGAAAAGAGAAGGATAAAAATGTGTACTATCAATGCAAGGCTCTGAGGGACATTTTCTGGGATCTATCAGTTCTGGCAGCATTTTATATTTAAGGCATGCATATCTTCCTGCAGTCTCCATTTACAATCCCATAGCTTGAACTTTGGTTTCTATTTCTTACTCACCAACTTTGGACTTTTGATCACATTTGCAATGAGTTTTTCTTTCCTGTCCTTATCTGTTTCTGAGCACTGTTTCATGAGTATCTCAGTTAATCTCCCATTACCATATAGCAATCCCAGAACTTTGACTTAAGACATAGTTTCAATCCTTCATGTGTAAGAATAAAAGTGCAAGGACATTATGTCATATGATAGTCCATTGCCAACATTTGTAGAAAATTCCTCAAAAGAATATAGCCTAAATTTGTTATTGTGACATGTATACACTCGAAACAAGTAGACAAAATGAAAACAAAATCAAAGGGGGATAAAAGGTAGTCATCAATACAACAGAAGAGTTGTAACTTTGGGGAATAGCCTCAGTTTATTATTTGTTTCTATTACAGCTATGGGTGAAAAGGAGTCTGCCTTTTTTTTTTTTTTTGCAGTAGTGGGGATTGAACCCAGGGGCATTCTACCTCCGAGCTACACCCCCAGCCCTATTTTTTATTCTTTATTTAGAAACAGGGTCTCACTAAGTTGCGGATGCCTCACTAAGTAGCTGAGGCTGGCCAAGAACCTGGATCCTCCTGTCTCAGCCTCCCAAGTACTGGGATTACAAGCATGTGCCACCACACCCGGCGGGAGTCTGCCTTTTTTTAATCAAGCAAAAAATCTTTTTTGGCCCACTTTGAAAAAAGTAACATTTGGTACTTTCTCCTCCTCCTCCTCCTCCTCCTCCTCCTCCTCCTCCTCCTCCTTCTCTTCCTCCTC
>PVJS01042896.1:0-17299 GCA_004027185.1 Glis glis
TGTGTCTGTGTGTATGTAGTACTAGGGATTAAACCCAGGGACATTCTACCTCTGAGCTACACCCCCAGCCCTTTTTATTTTTTGCTTTGGAACAGTGTCTCACTAAGTTGCCAAGGGCCTCACTAAGTTGCTAAGGCTGGCCATGAACCTGCAATCCTCCTGTCTCAGCCTCCCACGTACTGGGATTACAAGCATCCACCACCATGCCCAGCTCTCCCTCCCCTATTACCAATCACCAATAAGTCATAAGCACCTTCAAGGTAGGCTCATCATCATCAGTTCTCCTCTGTAGCCCCAGGACTCAGCATAGTTCTTAACCTGCAGTAGGTTTTCACCCAACAATTCAGGAAGACCCTGTTTCAAAATTAAGAAAATAAGAAGGGCTGCGGGTATAGCTCAGAGGTAAAATGCCTCTGGGTTCAATCCCTAGTGCCAAAATCATCATCACCATCAGCATCATCACCATCAGCATCATCATAATAGTAACAACTAATTGAATTCTTTAGGATGAGCTCTATAGATAGATGATCTCTCTGGCTAGGAGATTTAAATGACTTCTCTCCCCAAACAGATTAACAACTGGGACATTGTCTTGTTTTCTTCCTTTCTGGGGAATCAGATTCCTAAACCAAGGGGCTCAAGCTTGTGAAATTTGAGTTTAAGACAATAAAACCACTTTCTTACCTTGCAAAACACAATTCCCAGGTCACAGTGCGGCAGACCTCGGGAAAGAGGATAATGCAAAGGAGGAAATCAAAGGCCTCGCTTTCAATGCTCAGCAAGAGCGCCCTATCCTTCTATTGGAAGCCCTGACCTCAGGCACTTCCCCCTGTCCAGGGATCTGCTGTCAAGCCAGAGACCACCTTCAGGCTCAAAGCACAAGACATCCATTTCTTCAGCTGTTAAACAAAACAATAATTTAACTTCTGGCTCAGCGAAAATAAGCCAAGCGCAAGAAGAGGAACTTTGCAGCCCTCGGTGGTAGCGCTTAGAGCTAAGCCATCTTTTGCAGTGAGGTCAGAACCAGGACAACAGTGCCTAATAGCCCCCCAAAGACTCGGGGTCTTAATCCTTGCCAACTCCCCTTCAAGCCCGGGCACAACGTGGGCTGTAGGCACACATGTTATTTTCATTTAAGCTTGAACACTGAACTACTGGGTTTTTTCTTTTCTTTCTTTTTTTTTTTTTTTCCTTTTCTGGGCTTGCAGTTAACTCTGTCTACAAAATGTGGTTTTAAGAAATATTACTCCTGGTCATTTATCTAACAGACCATGCTGTGGTCTGCGAGCTCCATCTTTCTTGCCACTTTCACATTCTATTAAAATGGGATCTTTTACCAGGAAATTTACTCAGACGGGGGAGTTCATTTGAGGTTGGAACTGTAAAGTGGCCAATTATCTCTCAGTCATCGGTTACATATGATCTTTACCCCAAGCTTTGGAAATAAAGACAACATTTAGCAAACGTTCTGCTCCAAAGCTAATGTTTTGGAAAGAATAACAGCATGTTGGGAATAAATTACATGGTCTTTAGTGCATTTTAGTGTTATTGCCTGTTCGCACGTAGCGTGATATGCCAGCTCATGAGAGAACTCCAGTGTTGCAAAGAATCGATCTCTGATTTGCTGAGCATTTGGCATCCATGCTGTATTATTGAACAGGCTGAGTATAGGGAGCCACGTCTGTGGGACCTGACCTAGGGGAAGTAGTCAGTCAAGCTGTCCTTCCATCCTGATAATATCCAGACCATTAGCACATGCTGGGTAGTGGCATATAAGGGGGTTCATCTAGCCAGTTTCCCATGTATGGGCTGCATTGATCCTAAAAGAGTCATCTAATATGCCTAATACAAGTAACTTTATTTAAAAGATCCACCAGATTCAAGGTCTGTGAAAGAATACTGGGATACTTAGAAATGATCTTTGATTGCATTTCTAGGAAATGTCCTGTAAAAGCAAATCTAGAGAGACAGAAAGTAGATTGGTAGTTTCCTAGTGCTGAGAAGATAGGGGAATTGGAGAGTATTGGCTAAAAATGTGCTGTCTCTTTGGGGGGTCATGAAAATGTTCTGTGATGGATTTGGGGGATGGGAGAAAGAGTCCCTTTTTCAGTGCACGCCACAAACCACCTTCCCTGGCCATGCAAGCATTGTCTTTGAGAAGCTGCCAAATTCCTGGTGTGGTACTTGAACCCTTGGCCTCCCCAGCAAAGGTGGTGATGCTCCCAGCTGAGGGACACAGACCTATTTCCTGTGTTGGTGACTAAACAGATGCTGAGGTATGTGAAGCATTTCTTTTCCCCTACCTCGCCCATGCGCCCATGGCTGCTGGCCCAGCCAGAGGTACCGCCCCTGGGAGCAGCTGCCTGGCCTCAGCCAGGCTGCCCCCAGTAGAGTTCTTGGTCAACTCACATACTTCTTCTCCCTCGAGTTCCCTAACTTGAAAATAACTAGAATAAAAACTCATTCTAAGGAACAGTTTTCATCTTGTTTTGTTCCTTCTCTTTCTCTTCCTGCCTGATGGCTAGATTACTCTTAATGGAACCCATGAACACAAGACAGAGTAGACGAATTCACATTTCCCCAAATTTCAGGCCTTATCCACTTCTAGAATGGATATGAATAAGCTGACGTTTTAGAATGCAGATGAAAATATCAGGGTATCTACTCAAAGAAGACAGGAAAGAAGCAACAGATCTGATACGTTTTTAAGAAATAATGAAGAGCTAGGAGTGATGGCCCATGCCTGTAATTCCAGTACTTGGGAGGCTGAGACAGAAGGATCACAGTTTGAGGCCAGCCTCAGCAACTTATTGAGGTCCCTCAGCAACTTAGTGAGGCCCTGTTTCAAAATGAAAAATAAAATAGGGCCAGAGATACAGCTTGGAGGTAGACCCCTGAGTTCAACCTCCAGAACAAAAGGAAGGAAGGAAGGAAGGAAGGAAGGAAGGAAGGAAGGAAGGAAGGATTTCTGTGATTACAGTTCCATAAAAATGGATGATAAATGGGCACAAATTACAAGGATCATTGAAACCAAAAACAGGTGAGCATTTTATTTGTTAAACTTATTTGAATGTTATTACTTATTGCTTAAATAATGTCTTTTTTAATGAGAGAGGAAAGGATCACAGTATAATAAATCATGAACACACATAAAACACCCCTGCTCATTTTTATTTTTGATATAAAATGACTCCTCACTCTGCCATTCTTTTTCCTACTTTCTTTCCTTCTTGCCAGGTACAGCCCGAACCCACTGTCACCAAGAGGTGATGAGCTGGGGTCAGCTCTGCTGTCAATCACACTGATTCTTTTCCAGAGTCCGTCTGTAATTTTCCTAAGCCGGCCTCATAACACGGAGGTCAAAGTCGAGCATGGCGGCTTTAGCTGAATGGGTTGCACCCACAATGTTGGCAGTCGCACCTCGTTTGTTCAAAGTGTTGACCTCACGCTTGCTCACGGTGTTCCCTCCTCCAGACCCAGGGCAGAGGAAGATGCCAACCCAGTATTCCCACATTGCCTTTTGTATAGAGCTATTGTAATATGCTATTGTGACAAAATGTCCAGGACTAAATCTTGGCACTATCATTTGCTAGCTGAGACTAATGACATAACCTCTCTAAGCACTGTGTTCCTTCTTTGTAACACAGGGAAAGGCAATTGTCTACCTCTTGTGGCTGTTGGGAAATGAAGCAATGCTTGCAAAGCGTTACTCCAGTGCCTGGCCCATGGTGACAACTCAGTGGTTACTAGTTGCATTTGTAATGATTACCATTATCATCTCTATTATATTACCCCTGTCCCCATTCTTCACTTTATTCACCTCAAAGTGAGCTTGAAGCACGTTGATGAAGAGGCAAAGGCAGGGAACCTGGAATTACATGCTTCTATTCTTCTAGCTGAATGACCTTTGGCAAGTTACTTCTTCACATCTGAGTCTACCTCCACATTTGTACCATATAGACAGTGACCCTCCACCCACGGGGTCGCTGGATGTGAGATTATACCAACATCATTCTCAGTGCTACATGTGGGGGGAGGCGGGGGGGAAGCGGGGGGGAGGGACACCAAGAGCTGTGTGCATCTATGTTAACATCAAACTGATACTCATTGTGATGTGAGACTACAATGCACCAATAAAAACATAAAAAAAATAAGATACAGGAAAATGCTTGATGCATTATAAATGCTCAGTAAATAATGGTCAAATCCAGACTTCGGTTTGGGTAACTCACACAGCCTGTCCCTTTTAAGCTTAGGTTTGCAACTAAAGAAGGCATCCCACGCCCCCCTATGCCACTTTCACAGACAGCAGCAGGACAGGGAGCCAAAGCATTAGCAAGCTTTTGGCAAACGCCCATCGAGGAGTGTGATCACAAGACCTCCGTGTAGAACTCCGACAACTGAATGTGCAAATTACGCTTATTCAAGCTGGAATATCACCCAAGTGGGTTTTGGAACCACAGTGACCGCATCCCAGCTGGACTGGGGAAGTGAAACTGTCCAGTCAAGGGTTTTATGATTTTTTATTTAAAAATGTGAATCATCAGACAAGCAACTCTCTCTCCGGCCAGGTGCTGTGTTCTGATTCTACGTCAACATCTACCTCTTTGGCCACTGAGCAGGCAGCGGTGCCAGTGAGAAATGGTTCTGGGCCTAGAAGGTTGCAAAGGTCAATATCTTAGTGGTTTAAGCAGGGTGACCTTGGGAGTATTACTTAAACTCCCTTGGACCCAGTTTCCCACGTGTAAAATAGGATGAGAATAGGAAACACTACATAGGCGGTTTTCAGGATTAAATGGGATCGTGTGTGGGAAGTGCTTGGAAGAAAACATGGTGCTCAGTGAAGGCTGGATGTGCATTTGCCATAACAATCATGATTAGTGTGCTAAGGCCCTTGGGACTTTCAAAAAGCAGCATGTTCTTACCTCTGCTCTAATAAGTTTATATTCTTCTTGGAGAAAAGAATATGTGTGTAACAAAGGAAAGAATGACACAGAGGTGTTTGAAATAATGACAACTGAGAAAGATCCCTATACCTAGGTGACTGGAAATCATTCTATGCAAAAGGACATTCCAAGGTTCTCAGACATTGCTTGGTCTACCTCATTGCATCTTCTCGGCACATCAGCCCTTGTTTTCATTCTCCTGGTCTCTTGGCCACTTACTCTCACAGCCTAGTGACTGTTCTATCCTGTGTTGCCATCTTAGCTCAGCACCTAGCTCTATCTTTACATTTTTAATCCCAGTTTCACCCCTGAATATGGTTTCCTCTAGTAGACCCTTGGGGAAGCATCCTAACAGGTTGGTGTAGGTCCTCAGAATCCCCTTTCCACAAACTATATCCACAGGAAGTCTTACAGGTCTTATGAGCAGGATGTAGATAAGCAATCATAGGTTTTGTGATGTTTTAGGAACAAGAAGTAAGTCAAGTTAACTCCTATGATCAAGGTAGTAGAGAATAATTAAAGCACATTACAGTCATACACAATGAAGGAGTTTCATAGAAGTACAGACTCTCTGATGAGATGGTCTCCCCATTCCTGGGTGCCTCGGCAGGTGGGAAAACCAGGGCTCCAGAGGTATATATACACTTATTCCTTGAAGCCCTCCCTGATGGCTCTCCTGCTTCTGTCTGTGGTTTGCTCACTCTTCCCAGAACCTAATTATGACTTTGTTCCTATATTGGGCAATGTCATGTTTCTATCTACTGACTAGGAGGTAAATTTCTAGATAGTAACAGATAATCTAAAAACGCATTGTTTTTAGATGTGTTTTGCTTTTAATGTTCCTACAAAGCAAAACTATGTATGGGAAAACACATAAATAATACACACAATAACAACAAAAGCAAGAAAAAAAATGCTCTGAGAGTGAGCTGATTTTGAGAAACAGTAAGAATTCAGAAGTTGTAGGCTTTGGTCCTGACTCCGTGACTTGCTCACTGAGACATGCTGCTATGTTGCCAAGTATCCTCAGCTTCCTTCCCCATCTATAGAATAAAGATTGGGATACTAATTTTGCTTTCTTCAAGGGTTATCATAGTGCAGAGAGGTGTCTAATGTGAAATCATACCTACAGAACCTTTTTTTTTTTTTTTTTTTTTTTTTGCGGTACCGGGAATTGAACCCAGGGGCGTTCTACCTCTGTGCTACGCCCCCGGCCCTATTTTTTATACTTTATTTTGAAGCCGGGTCTCACGAAGTTGCGGAGGGCCTCACTAAGAGGAGAGAGAGAGAATGAGAGAGAGAGACAGACAGACAGACAGCGAGAGAGCTGAGGCTGGCCGCGAACCCGGATCCTCCGGTCTCCGCCTCCCAAAGTACTGGGATTACAAGCGTGCGCCACCACGCCCGGCTCAGAACCTTTTTGAATAAAGGAAAACTAACACGGAACTCAATCTCAATTTATAAGGAGTTTGTTGTTGTCTTGTTTGGAAGGAGGAGAGAAAATGAGGCAACACTCTTATGAAGACGAGAAGAGAAAAATTCTAAATATTCTTTTTTTATATGTCATGATTTAATTTTCTGATTTGAAGACATAGAAGAAAGGTAGTGTGTTGTTTCAGTCTCTTAACAAAAAACTCTTTTTTACCCCAAGGTTGAGGACTAGTGATGTTGGATTGGCTGGGTTTCTTGCTCACTTAGCATTGCATAGATGTCTCTTGGACACACTGCCTCCAGTTATTGGAGAGAAACATGTTGAAGTAGTTGTCCAACACTGGATTGGCTCAAGACCATTATTTTTAGCTGACCTCTTAGAAAGTACACATAAAATATACCAGGGGAGAAAAAGTAGATGCCTTTGTTCTCCCTAAAGAGGTGTAAGCTTTGGCTCCTTGTAAGGCTAACCTCCTAGGGCTCTTCATTTTTCCCTTCTCCTAGACATCTCCTGAGGATACTTTATTGCCACTTAGTGGTGGCAGGATTAAGGTCCAGTGCAGTACTGCTATGAGCTTTGGACACAGAGAAAAGATGAGTGATTGGAATAATGTGCTGACATCCTCACTCTGAGAGCCTTGATATGATCCTCATTTTAGCCCTTGTACTTAAAACAAAGTATAAGGAGTCCAGAAGCCAGTGTGGCTTAATGAACCCCAACCTCAACCACAGCCTACGGGATTCCTGTCACTTTCCAGACTTCCTAGACCTCTTAGGTTAAGTTCTTTGATCCGTGCAACAGCTCCTGAGGCAAGCACTTTATCTCCTCTTTATGACTGAGCAAACTCAGGTTAAATAATTTGCCTAAAAGCACATGCCTGATAAGTGGCAGGGAATGCTTCTCAGAACAGGCGAGGTTAATCTAAGTTCTGCTGGAGGTGAGGTGTGGCAGCTGTTCCAGTGGGAAGGGTATTTCATGCATCAGATTTGGCAATACATGGATGGAAAAGCCTGGATCAGAAGACAAAGAACTTGAGTCCCAAAACTTGTTCTAAAATATATGGGGGCCGGGTGTGGTGGCGCACGCTTGTAATCCCAATACTTTGGGAGATGGAGACCGGAGGATCCGGGTTCGTGGCCAGCCTCAGCTCTCTCTCCCTGTCTCTCTCTCTCTCTCTCTCTCTCTCTCTCTCTCTCTCTCTCTCTCTTTACCTAGTGAGGCCCTCTGCAACTTTGTGAGACCCGGTTTCAAAATAAAGTATAAAAAAATAGGGCCGGGGATGTATCGCGGAGGTAGAACGCCCCTGGGTTCAATCCCCGGTTCCGCAAAAAAAAATAAATAAATAAATAAAAATAAAATAAAATATATGGGCTATGTGACCTGGGATGAATTACTTTGCATATTTGAGTTTTAGTTCTCTACCTCATAATATTTGGGGAGGAATAAATGGTATAATTTGTGTAAAGAAGCTATCACGATACCTAGAACATAGGAGACAATAAATTGTAGTTATCATCATCATCATTAAATTACTCTTGTCAACACCAAATTATAAGTATCACTAATATTTACCTAATTTACCCAGCATTTTTAGATATTATAAGATCATGGATGTGAAAATAATTTCTATGAAAAAAATTAGAAGGCACTTTTAAAATGTTGATTTATTTTATATTTGGGAGAATCCCAAATTATAATTTTCAAATATAATAAGTTGAATTCAAGGTAATTGCAATGCATCTCACAGTTATCTTTACTCGAATTACTCCAGAATCTTTACCCTAGGAATGCTGAAAGATGACTTAAAAAGCAAACACACTTCACCAATCTCTGCAGGTCATGATGTTTGCATTTATAAAGGTCTGCTATATACTGATTGCTCAATCAATAACTTCACATAGAAGCTTCAACAAGAATGTTGATCAAATCTTCTACAGTTACACCATAAAGGGAGGGGTGTCAGAAATGTGCTATTCTGTATAAGGTAAGGGTCTCTTAAATCTATGACCAGAGAGAAAAACAATAGAGATCTAGGGATTGTTTTTATGTTCAAAGAAGATGGGAAGGTGGAAAAGCAAGTCCACGTTCAACCAAAATTGTGCATATGGTTCTGATATTTATGCCAGTCTTGCCAAGCCCCATGCGAGAGAGAAGTAGCATCTAAGACACCCCAGAATGCTGATGACCACTTTTCACTGGTAGATGTCTATGGGTTGTATGAGTTCTGTACACAATTTTGACAGCTCAGCTCATAATTAACACATCTGTGCAAACTCAGTGGTTTCCAAGTGGCTGTTGTGGTAATGATAAAAAAAAAATCACCATAACCCATCAAGTTGATCTTATTGCCTTAAGGATTAGACTCTGATCAACAGCCCATTTGTGTAGACTCCATTATGGCTTAGCTTCTGCTTCCAAGGAGAATTCTGGAAGTCAGAAAGAGATCGCCACCACCATAAACATCGCTCTGCTCATGGCTGCTCTTTCCGTGGTCTCACCTGCCTGGAGTTTTCCATGTAAAATTCATCCATGGAAATTTCATTTTCCATGTGGGAAAAAGTGCACGAGATGCACCCTGAGTCATCAACAGAGTGGCCTGTGAGGAGTTGAGCAATAGGCAAGGTCGGTACTTTTCGGGGCTCCATTGGGGAATCCCTGTTTCTTTCATGAACCTCTCTTCAATGATGAATCAGACATTTTCTTCTTCCTTAAAATATAGGAAATTGGAAGAGATTGTGTTACATAAGTACTTATGAGAACACTGCGAGAATTTCTACACTTATGTTCAATATGCAGAATGCATCGACACTTCCTATCCAGTCCCAAAGTTTAGGTAGGAACCTTCGTTCCTTGACCTTCTCTGTGCTCATTAAGTGTCAGAGGTTGTCTTGGGACACAAGAGAGTTCTCAAGTACGGAGGGCAGTTATCTTCCTAGGGTAGGACATTGTCTCCTGTGTTTTGCGGAACAGGATAATTGATGGAAGTTTGCTCTGGGCACAGGTGTAGCGACACTTCTAATTGCACGATGACTGAATAAATAGTGGTTGAGAGCCAGTGGTGCAGCCAAGGTCACCTAGGGGTTGTGCCTTCAATAAGCAACCTCCACTGGCAAATAGTTCTGTCACTATGCAACTAAAATTCTTTTCCTGGCTCGATACAGTTCCGGGGTTTTCAGATGGTAGTTCTCAGTCAGTGATGTATTGCTAAGTGTTTACCAATTGGCTCCCCTAACACAGTTTTTAAATCCTTCTCAAAACAGCCCTTCACAGAGACACTACTTAGAGATCGTAAGCAAATTTAAATCCACTTGTCATTTCTTCTCTATACTTCTCTACAAAATGGTATGCCGATGATATAGCTTGTGGTAGCAGAGATATATCCCTAAGAGACATCTGACTATGTCACTCCTGTGCTTAAAAATCCATGAGCGTCTACTCTTGCTTACAAAATAAAGTAACAGCTCACTGGTTGAGTGTCTTGGGCCCTTTACAATCCAATCCGATTCTAATGGAAATTCTCAGATTGATTTACTATTACTCACATAGTACTCTCATCTCTCATGGCAACCCATTCATCCCCCTCTTGCAAATCTGAAAGTCTTCCGTGTTTGCTTTATTTTTGCCATTACTTCTCCCCAAATCCCCATCCCCATTCCCTGCCTGTTCAACTCCCCTTGTCTCTTATCCTTTCTCAGACTTCTCTCTGCAGAATTCTCAGTTGACCTATCCTCTTGAGCACTTTAATAGGATCTATCTTTTTGAGACTTTAATAGGATGTATAGTCCTTTTCATTACCATGTCTTCAAATGTCGACACATATGTCTGGGAGATCATTTCAGATAATAACTATGTCCTGATTTCAACGCAAATTGCCAAGCAGGTGTTCAATTGATATATGCTAACAGAATAAGTAAAGGGGGGGAACCCTCCCTTTTCTTTGGGGACTGTGACAGAAATGGTTGCTTATTGCCCTGCTCTCATTAATTCAACAACTACTTTTGTTTTAATATCTACCCTGTGTGAGTCGTTGAGCAACAGCCACGACAGAAGTCTGAAATTTCTCCCATAGCATCACACTACATCTAAAGCAACAAGAGGCAAGTGAGAACCTCTTTAAGTAGCTTTTACACAAACATTTCAATCTGTCGTGCTCCCTTCCATGGGTGAAGGAACTGTAGATGAGGGTTTTGGCTCTTGGAGAGTTATGGCACAATTCTTGGCTCACCTTGATAAATATTGATCTTGTATAAATTACTCAGGAGAGACAGACGATGGTTCTGGGCAACACACACAACCCCCGTTCCCCCTTTATGCAAAGACATAAATCATTTATGAATAGAGCCCCACATGCGCGATGAATAAGTCCCTTGGATTCTAAGATGACTGATACTCAAGTATTTTTCTCATTTGAGTGCAGACCTCAACTTAAGCAAGCAGTCGGGCTTCGCGAAGTTACAATGCCCTTTTGTCCGAGGTAAGGCGAGAGATGCATAATAGGCTTTCAAGAGTAAACACCGCGCGTTTCAAAATAAACACCATTAAATGTGACTGCACATTTATGCCTTTAATAAAGCTGATGGCCAGGGGAAAGGTCTTTAGAAACATCTCCTGTCATGTTCATTCCATGTTAAAGTTTTAGCTGCTGGTGGAAAGAGGAGGAGGAGGTGTGTGTGTGTGCGCGCGTGCGTGTGTGTGTGTGTGTGCGTGTGTGTGTGTGTGTGAGTGATTGTGGAGAATTGGATTTCTTTTACTACAGTTGAATTGAGCCTTTGGTTTCACTGGCAAGTTGTGAATAGCACAATGAGGGTCTGTGTGTGGTGAGGGGTCATTAAAATAAGGAACCGAAGGGCAACAAACACTGGTTTTCTGGGATTCTTGTGGTAAGATTAATAATGAGAGTGTTTAACCTCTGGGGACTTCATCACTGAAGGGACGAAAGGGAGGATAAATAGACAAACTGACAAATAGCTTGTGGTCTCTTGGCAGGAGCTGGAATTTGTCGTTAGAGCTCACACAAAGGGTCAAAATGCTGGAACTTCTTGGGAAAAATAGGGGAATGTGACTTGTGCTTTCAGGTACTTTTATTGATGTGACTTTCTCCACCTTGAATGTTTTTGTCCTGTAATTCCAACTTTTTCACGCTCTGTGAATTTCTGTCAGTTTCTTTTACAATTTAAATTACAGATAGCCCACAACCTAAGACATCCTATTTTTAGGGACTGATGGGCAGAAAACCTTCAATGAGGACTCAGAGACATATATACAGGAAGAATTATTACAGAATTACTTATAAAAATGGAAAATTGCCTAAATGCCCACAATAAGAGACTTGTTAAACAAATTATTCAACATGCCTACAAAGAAATAGAAAGCAGCAGTTAAAAATCAGGAGTCAGATATACATAGGCTAGATAGAAGATTGCAAATTGTATTGAAGTGAGAAAAAAGGAGGTCACAGAACAAATAAAACAAAACCACTATATCATGCATATATACATCGATGCAGAAGTACAGATGTGCACACACATATATATGGTGGTTATGTCCCGGGACGGTATTTAGAGGACAATGAGACATGAACTTCCACTTTTTACATTAAGGATGCTGGATTAGTTTAATTTACCATAACACATAAGGACTTCGGCTTTGTTTGGTTTGGTTTTGATAATTGAAAAAAACCAAAGCTTCTTTGTCTTTCAGATTCAAGCTCAAACATCATCTCATCTAAATATAAAATGTTTCATCTCTACAATGCCCTGGACTTCTGCACCAATTTTCCAAGACTCATTGGAGATTGTTGCAATATTATAGAAAGAACACTTAGTTTGTACTTAAAGACTGAAGTTCAACCAGTTCTGCCACTGGCTAGCTGTAATATAACCTTAGGAAGTGATATAATTTCATGGGTGTGTGTGTGTGTGTGTGTGTGTGTGTGTGTGCACGCGTGCCGTACTGGGGACTGGACCCAGGGGCACTCTATACCTCTGAGCTATATCCCCAGCCCTATTTTATTATTTATTTTGAAACAGGGTCTCACTAAGTTGCGGAGGGCCTAAGTTGCTGAGGCTGGCCGCGAACCTGCAATCCTCCTGTCTCAGCCTCCCAAGTACTGAGATTACAAGCGTATACCACCACTCCCAGCAATATAACTTCTAAGGTTACATTTTTGCTTTCCTGCAGAATGGGAGAAACAATGTTATCTTCACAAGATCCACAGGAGTTGTAAAAATGAGAGGTATCAATATAGTGGTTATTTGTTTGTTTATCTTATACATCCTGTAACATTTTAATCCTCATGAGACTGAATGACTGCCACCTTCATTGATTCATTCAATAGATGGAGTAGTGGGGGTATGGTGGCACATGCCTGTAATTTTAGTACTTGGGTGGCTGAGACAGGAGGATTTCAGATGTGAGGACAGTCTCGGCAACATAGTGAGACTCTCAGCAACCTAGGAAGACCCTGTTTCAGAACAAAAAAAAAAATAATTTTTTTAAAGGGCTGGGAGTATAGCTCAGAGGTAGAATGCCCCTGGGTTCAATCCCCAGTACGGCAAAACAAAACAAAACAATAGGTGGTGTAACTATTCATTCAGTAGGCTAGGCAACTGTTCTATGACAGGGCTAAGCTCTGGGGCTACAACAATGAACAAAAAAGACAGAAATTAAGGCAAGAAATCACACAAATAATCAGACAGTTGCCAAGGAGTGTCGCAAGAGTTATTATAATAAGAGAATCAGGACATTTTCTGCAGGAAGTGATTCTCCACTGAGCCCCAGAGGATGAGTAAGCATTAGCAGGCAAAGAAGATGGAGTGGATTTGAAGCGTGGCGAGCAAGGGAAAGGGTGTGAGTGAGAGAACCGAACACTGAGAACATGGTTGGAACCAGAAGGACAAGGAGAGAGAGGTGAAGGAGGAGCTCGTCTTTCCCAAGTATTGCTGGTTCTCCAGAATAGTCAGTGGGGGGGAGGCCACAATATCATAAACATGAAGTTTTCAATGTCTGCCAGAGAACTCAAACTCAGCAGATGCTGGAGGATAAAAAGGTCTGAGACTCAGAGATCCAGCATTATCTTAATACTTATCCAGAGGCTCAACTGATCTGGGATAAGTGAATTCATGCTACCTCCTTCAGAGAGTTATGACAAAGGATAGAAGGGGTGTTCTAAGCTAGGCAAGCTGGGAGATAGAAGGGATGGGGTGGGGGTGGCGCAGGGGATGGGGAGATGCATTTTTGTTTGTTGGGACTTGGGGTATGTCAGGGAACTGGATACATCATCAGTCATATCCTTGGTGTAAAGTCACTGAGCAATTAAGGGCAAAGAGCCAGAGAGAAGGGATGTATAGACATCTAAACGCAGTTGCTTACAAAGGAAGAAGCTTCTGACCCATACAGAAAGCTCTGGCATTAAGAAAAATACTTAAAATTAAAAAGACATCTGTGAATGAGGAACATCATAGGAAGGTCAAGAATGATAAAGTTTCAGTGTTGAAATGGGCTTTTGAAGTTATCTGAAAATCTCTGTTTCATGGAAGGGGACACTGAGGCCCAGGATGGTGGCCTCTAGCCATTTGCCCAGTCAGGCATGCTGAATGACCTCCCGTGAGCGCATGCTCCCAGGCCTGTGCACTAGGGATAGAGAGATGGGCCAGTTCTCTCTGGCCACATGGTGCTTATCATCCAGTGGTAAATAATGTAAAGTATTTTGAGATGCGACAGTGCAGTGGGAACATTATGAGTAAAAGCCAAAGGAAGGAATTCAGGAAACCCTAACAGAAGAACTGGCCCCGAGCTCGTCCTCAAAAGATGTACAAGGCTTTTGCATGGTGAGAAGGGGGAAGATGACACCGTAGAGAGTATTACCAGGACACACAGGCAATACCATAAGCATAAGAAATCAAGACGGGAATTTGAAAGAGAGCACTTGCAGCTTACAGCAGTTACTGACCACTTGGTCAGGAAATGGACGGAGCTGACCAACCGCATACCTGAACAGAAAGGAATCCCCAACGAGGTGCGTGAATTTCTAGTTCTGACACCATATTTATGCAACAAAAGTATCCAATTATACATTATGGGTTTGAGGAAATGTTATGTTCCAAAAGAGTAGAGGTAGAAAATAGCATGAATAGATAAATGGCTTAATTCAGATTGCAAAGGAAGGTGATAATAGTTATGAGCAAGGAAGAGAGGTAGGTAAAGTGATGGACGTGGGGCAGGAGGCATTTTAGTTGCTGAGGCTGGTCTCTAACCTGCAACCCTCCTGTCTCAGCCTCCCAAGTCCTGGGACTGCAGGCATGTGTTGCCATACCCCACAGGAAGCATTTTGAATATACCAAGTGATTACATAATTTTACTTAATTTTCACAGCAACTTGGGTGTAAATATGATTGTCTTCATTGTAGGGATGAGAAAAACCAGGGCCCAAATACATTAAGCAACTTTTCTGGAGGCACAAAACCAGTAGGTGCTAGGCTCAAAGTTTGAGTCCTGGTTCCAGCATTTTCCTATTGTGTGACAATTTCTCCCAAAAATCTTGGGGGGGAGAGGTGCCATGGTATCCTGAATTTCATAAAAAACAAAACAATCCAAAAATTTTAAAAGAGGGGTATGGGAATATGTACAATCCCATGGATGAAGACTAAAAGAAATATTAGATAGGCACATTTTCCCCCAACATTTTGTTATGATAATTTTCAAATATACAGAAAGTTAAAAGAATTATACAGTGAACACTCATAGACCTTGTGACCTAGATCCTGCAATGAACATTTTTCTGCTTGCTTTATTAAAATTAGTAATCTTTTTTAAAAGGAAAATTCTAACTATATAATCACTAGTAATTATAAGGCTAAGTCTAGCAGTAATAAGTCACTAAGTAATTATAAGGATAATTATAAAAGTAAATACTAACTATATCATAAGTTCCACGAGGTTGAGGACAATGTTTGTTTATCTCTGTATAACCAATGTCCAGCTTGGTTCCTGGCAACCAGTTGGTACTTGAGAAATCTTTGTTGAAGAAATTGGTAACCCCAGTGGGCAAATTGGGGTTCAACTAAAGAAGCTAATATGATGTACTCTCTGATAAATTTATAATAGAGGACAAACTATTCCATAGATGGAAGAAACCACAATTCACCAGGGGTCATTACATCAGAGGATTGTCAGGTTGGTAAAGACTAAACCAAAGCCAGTCTTGCTG
Source organism: Glis glis (assembly GCA_004027185.1). NCBI lineage: Eukaryota > Metazoa > Chordata > Mammalia > Rodentia > Gliridae > Glis > Glis glis. The sequence continues at coordinate 15,587 of PVJS01042896.1, forward strand.
CAGATCTTGACACACACACTACAAAAGTGGGTGGAGAGGTTAACAAGAAGCTAATAAAACTCACTAGGGATTAGGAAAGTCCTTTATTTTGGTTAGCGATCAATTGCTCAAGTAGAGAATGTGGGATCTGTTCCTTAGCAAAGTTCAGATAGTAAAATTTGGAAAGAGGAGAAAAGTAAGTTGGTTTGTACAGGCTAATAGTATAAATGTGTGTTTTAAAAAGATAAACGAGACTTCAAATTACAGAGAAAGAGAGAAAGAGAAAGAGAGAGAGAGAAAGAGAGAGAGAGGGAGAGAGAGAGAGAGAAAAAGAGAGAGAAAGAGAGAGAGAGAGAGAGAGAGAGAGAGAGAGATTTAGAAGAAATGATGATCCTGTTGTACTATGAATATTCTTCTCCTCGGTGGGGGGGTATATTATATAATAGTGAGACTGAATAAACACTAAGCTTCTAGAGGAATAGAGGAGGGAGTTTTAGGTAATAAGAGGTCAGAAAATCATTGTAGTAGAATCATTAAAGGATCCAAGGATGTTCAACCTAAAGGGGAGAGAACAAGGGAGAATGTGAAATTATCTTCGAATATTTGGAGGGACAACAGTTAAAAAATGAAGTAGAGATAAGGGTCTCAAGATGGTAGCCAAGCTGACATACATCCACCTATATGCATAAAACATTATTGTATATAAAAATATAAAGTATGGCACATAATGCACATATAAATACAAACATAAGAATTAAAACACAAGCGCTAGGTCTTAAGAGTTGTTGCACTTTGTGGCCCAGAAACGAACGGAATGGATGAGATAAAATTACAGAGAAAGCTGTGGGTTGGGATGCAGTTACACATTACTGGAAGAACAAGAATGATCCGTCTGAGCAGTGATCGGCCTCTGGTATCTCTGGTGAGAGCAGAAGGGAGCCAGGCAGATTAACCACCTTCTACCCCCCCCCACACACACACGAGCACATGGACAAACACGTATGTACACACATGCCTTGAGATGAGACTCTGCCTCGAGATGAGAACAGGAAATGTGAGACTTGAGACACAGAGATCGGGTACTTCCTCAGTGCTGGTGGTAGAGGAGGCCACCCTGGGGGCCCGGTTGATGGCTCCCCAGCCCCACTGCTTCCACTGGAAACCAGGGGCAAGTGGGGTGCAGCAGCATAGCCCTGCTCCTGACTCTCAAATGAGCACCAAGTTAAATTTGCAATCTTCTCTCCAATGCTGAGCGCAAAATGAAGAAACACTAAGCAACCCGGAAATGTCTGCAGCAAAAAAAAAGGCAATAAATTCAATCAGAACTTAGACTCAAAGAAATAGAGTTAATAAGCCAATGAGGACAGGACTTGGAGAAAAGAAAATAGACATAGTCTATATTCTGAGAATAAAGCTAAGGCCAATAGATGAAAATAGCAGAATAGACTTCAGCACAGTGTGAAGTAAGAACTTTTCAAATAATTATGTTCCTTCAACAAGGGACTTCAGTGGAGTAGATACAAACTCCGGCCTTGTCTCTATCCTCCATATATTATTAATCAAATGCTCAGTTTTAAAGGTATAGAAAAGCACATCAGCAACTTAACAAAAACAAGGAGCAACAGCAAAAACAAAACACAAAGCCGGGTGTGGTGACATGTGCTTGTAATCCCAGTACTTTGGGAGGCAGAGACCAGAGGATCCGGGTTCGCAGCCAGCCTCAGCTCTCTCTCT
>PVJS01042897.1:0-17300 GCA_004027185.1 Glis glis
AGCATTACTGCCCAGCACTGCTGGTCTCACCTTGGCCGGGATGCCAGTTCCTCTAGACAGTATCTGAGTAAACTTTTTTATTTATTTATTTATTTATTTTGCGGTACTGGGGTTTGAACCCAGGGGCGTTTTACCTTCGAGCTATACCCCTGGCCCTATTTTTTATACTTTATTTTGAAACCGGGTCTCACGAAGTTGCAGAGGGCCTCACTAAGTAGCTGAGGCTGGCCGCGAACCTGGATCCTCCGGTCTCCGCCTCCCAAGTACTGGGATTACAAGCGTGTGCCACCATGCCCGGCCTCTGAGTAGACTTTTATTGAATTTAATTATCTTTTTTTTTTTTTGTGGTACCGGGGATTGAACGCAGGGGTATTCTACCTCCGCACTACACCCCCGGCCCTATTTTTTATACTTTATTTTGAAACCAGGTCTCACGAAGTTGCGGAGGGCCTCACTAAGGAGAGAGAGAGAGAGAGACAGGGAGAGAGAGAGAGCGAGAGAGCTGAGGCTGGCCGTGAACCCAGATCCTCCGGTCTCCGCCTCCCAAAGCACTGGGATTACAAGCGTGCGCCACCATGCCTGGCCTTACAGTTAGCTTTTCTTTAGCCTTTCATTCCCTTAGGATTATAAAGGTTTTAAGGACCTGGCCATCAATTATTCATCATTTCAGTTTCTCACAGAAGACATCTGGTTGAAGCCAGGGATGGTGGTACATGCCTGTAATCCCAGTAATTGGGAGGCTGAGACAGGAGGATTGCAGGTTTGAGGCAGCCTCAGCAACCTAGTGAGACCCTGCTTCAAAATAAAAAATAATTGTTAAAAAAGGGCTGGGGGTTTCACTCAGATGTAAAATGCCCCTGGGTTCAATCCCCAATACCAAAAGAAAAGAGACCTCTGGTTAATATAAATGGGACCTCCAATATCTGTGAACTTAATTGCATTTAGAATGATGAATATTTAACTTCACAAATAACATCAGATGCTGAAATTTATGGTTGCTAGAAACTCCCTACCTCACCATCCTAGAATACTGTTTCCTCATTCCTATCTGTCTACTGACTCATATCTGTCTAGTGGGGATTGAACCCAGGAATATTCTGCCACTTGGCTACATTCCCAGCCCTTTTTACTTTTCATTTTGAGACAGGATTTCACTAATTTGTCCAGGCTAGCCCCAAGCTTGCAATCCTCCTGCCTCAGCCTCCCGAGTAGCTGGGATTACAGGCATGCACTGTCACACCTGGCTGATAGTCATGTTTAAAATGCTTGAGATGGGGTTTAGGGTGTAGCTCAGTGGTAGAGCATGAGTTTAGCGAGTGCCAGAACCTGGACTCAATCCCAGTACCAAAAATAAATAAATAGTCTGAGCTGGGTGTGGTGTCAAACACCTGCAATTCCAGCCACTCAGGAGGCTGAGGCAAGAGGATCACAGGTTCCAGGTCAGCCTGAGACAGGGAGACCCTGTCTCAAATAAAATTCAGTAAGAGCTGAGAATGTATTGAAGCTGTAGAGCTCTTGCCAGGCATGCTTGAGGCCCTGGGTTCATTCCCCAGTGCTATAAAACAAGCAACAACAAAAGCCTGTCTTTAGAGGATATCATTCATGCCTCAGTTCAAATGACACTTAATCAAGGGACTTTTAAGCTCACCAATTCTAAAGTGATTCCCTCCAACTCAGAGCATCCCGTTTTCTTCATAGCACATCTTGATCTGAAATGATTTTTATTGGTTCACTTTATGGTTATCTATTCCCACTAGAATATAAGTTTCATGAGATAGGGATTGGTTCATATCCCACTGTGTTTCTAGCACTGACACAAAGTTGGGACTCAATACATATTTGTAGAATGATGAATTAAAAGCCGGGCGTGGTGCACGCTTGTAAATCCAGTACCTGGGAGGTTGAGACCGGAGGATTGCAGGTTCACAGCCAGCCTTAGCAACTTAGTGAGGCCCTCCACAACTTAGTGAGACCCTGTTTCAAAAATAAAAGATAAAAATAGGGCTGGGGGTATAGCTCAGAGGTAGAATGCCCTTGGATTCCATCCCCAGTACCACACACACACACACACAAGAATGATGTATTTATTAAATGAACACTTGTACAAACATATCTGTATTTAGACACTGTCAAGTCATTTAAAGAGCCTAGGGGGAGAAGAAGATTTATGTTAATGATCTAGAAAGTTACAGTAAACAGGTGTTTTCTTTCTTCTTCTTTTTTTTGTGATGCTGGGGATTGAACCCATGGGCATTCTACCTCCAAGCTACACCCCCAGACCAATTTTATTTTTTACTTGGAAACAGGGTCTCGCTAAATTGCAGAGGGTCTCACTAAGTTGCTGAGGTTGGTCGTGAACCTGTGATCCTCCTGTTTTAGCCCGCCAACTACTGGGATTATAGGCGTGCACCACCACACCTGGCTGTAAACAGTTTTTAAAATGTGAAGTAGTATCGCATACTCACTTTTTAAAAAAATTTGGATTTTACAAAGTTTTTATAGAGACTGGAATCCTGTAAATTCCATTAAAACTTTATGCCAAGTGTCTTCTAGCCATGTATATGTAGAACATGACAAATATTCACCAAATACACTTTCATTAAAATCTGATATAAGTGTAACTCCAATTTAAAGAAAATCTCATACTTATAAAACAATAACTTTTGAGCTTGCCACACTTTTAAAAATACAATATGCATTATTGTGTAACATTTCTCAAACTTTATTTTTTGGTGCTTGGGGATCAAACCTAGGACCTTGAACATGCTACCACTGAGCTACACCCCCAGCCCCATGTTCACTTTAAATATTATTTAAAACCTAGTTATTAAAGTTTAAGTGTACTTAAGGACTTTAAGATGTGTGTATGCCACAACTGTCAAGTGTAGTAATGTTCCATAATTTAAGGTACTTCCTAAGGGCTGGAGATGTAGCTGGGCAGCAAAGCCCTTGCTGGGAGGCCCTGGGTTGATCCCCAGCAACACACACACACACACACACACACACACACACACACACACCTTTAGCGCTGAAATAACTACATGCACTGTAAAGGTACTTGGGCAAGGAAGGACCTAAAAGAAGTGCCTACCGCCATAAAGTTACTTGTTCCCAGGTCACCCGTAAAATTAAGAGGCCGGTGGTCAAGCAGCAGCCAGTGGCTGAAACCATCGCCAGAGGACTGCGTGGCTTTGGGAACCAGTTAGTGAACATCTACTTGCTCTGGTGCTCAAAGCCACATCAACTCAAGGTTTCTTGCCCTCCAAATCTAGTAAAGATCAGGACTGGGGAGAGAGAGAGAAAGGGAAGAGAAGGAGATGAAAAAGAAGAGGGAGAGACAGCGAGAAAAAGGGGGGAGAGAATCGGGAGTGGGCGGGCCTTGCGCAAGGTGGAATTGCGCGCCAAGCCCCGCCCCGCCTCGCTCGTCTGTTTCCCAGGTAACGGGGTAAACAGACTCCATCTCCTTTCCCCCCAGTGAACCCCGCTGAGTTGAGAGGCAGGCAGGAAGCGGTGGAAAGGGGGGTCGGAGCGGACATGTGTTCTTCCGTGAGCGTGGGGTGCCTCGCGGGACTGGAAACTTCCCCGGATCCAGCTGCAGCTTCCCGCTCAGAGACGAGAGCCGGTGGAGGAATGGAGGTGTCTCAGGGGAGATCTCCCTTGAGCCTGGAGGCCGGACTCACCCAAGAGGGAAAGGATGATTTAGGAGACAGGAGGGTCTGCATGGAAGCAAAATCTCCCTTGGAGTTGGGACTCAGAGTGGGCTTAGGAAAAGAGGATTCCCGATGGAGGGAGAACCCTGTGGTTAGTAATAAATACAAGGACAGAGTGGCCACACGAGAAACAAAATCTCCCTTGAGCAAGGGGTGTGGAATGGGGTTAGAAAGACAAACTATTCCGAGGACCCCCGTGGAGAGGGGCAATTTAGGAGTTAAAGGTGTCTCTGTCTCACAGGGAACAAAACCTCCGTGCAGGTTACCAGGAAGAGTGGGGTTGGAAAAAGAGTGTCTCCCTGCAGGGTGTCCCTGCGCGAGGCTAAGGCAGCCTCCCCTGGGCGTGGGGTGCGGATGTCCACGGGCCCTGGGGAGTGGGAGAGGGCCTATGGCTGGCCGCCCTGAAGGAATACAGGCCTTCGTGGAAAAGCAGCCAGCTTTAGGGACTGAGCCAAGGCAGGAACAGGAAAAAGAGCCTACCTGCGTTGTGATGACACCCAGCGTGGAGATGCAGCCCGCCGTGGAGGTGGACATCGGGCTGCCCCAGGCGGAACCAGACCAAACCAAGCATGCAGAGCCTCACATGGGTCTGGTGATAGAACCTTTCCAGGGCCAGCTTGCCCAACAACTTGAAGAGAAAAAGGAGGCTGAAAACACTGAACCAGGAGTGGAGCCCCCAGGTCGCATCAGACCCATATACTGGGGGAAGTTTTTTGATCGGATGCCTTGCTGGCCAAGTGTAAGTCCCCCCCCCCAGTACTTCCTCTAGGAACCATGTCTTTATTGAGATGGTCAAGCGTGAGGCTTGTTGGGGTTCTTGAGGACAAATCACAAAGATTTCATTGGGATTCTAATATCCTTCACCACTGGACTCTCCCCAGATGTAGCTTTCATTTCCTGTGATTCTCTGCCTCCCTCCCTAGATTTCTGCTTGGTTTCTGGACACACCATTGGTCCTTTCTGATTTCTTTCTCTTTTTTCTTTTGACCTTCATCACATCCCCCTCTTCATTTTCTCAGTCCTCTCACAGATTGAGATCCATGTTGTGTCTTAATATTCACAGTATGAATGAAAAAAGAAAAGCATTCTGAGTTCTTTCAGCAAAGACTAGTCGAGGCCATTGTTCTGGTATCGACCAATAGGAAACGAAAGGTGCGTGACCTCTGCCCTGTAGGTTTAGGCGCACTCCAGTGGAGACAGGTAGATAAGGGAATATTATATTGGTGTCTAAATGAATAAACAACAAATAGGATTCTTCCTCCATAGAAATGTGCTCTTTTTAAGTTCATTTTATTGGGACATTATAATTATACATAATAGTGGGATTTAATATTATGTATTTGTACATGAGTATAACAACTTAGTCAATTTCATTCCCTTTTTCCTCCCCTTCTCCCTCCACTGGTCTTCTTTCTCTATTAGTCTTTTTTTCTTTTTTCTTTTTTATGCTACTGGGGATTGAACCCAGGGGCATTCTACTTCTGAGCTACACCCCAACCCTTTTTTTGTGTGTATGGTACTGGGGATTGAACCCAGGGGTATTCTTTTTTTTCTTTTTGCGGTACTGGGGATTGAACCCAGGAGCATTGTACCTCTGAGCTACACCCCCGGCCCTATTGTTTTTTTTATACTTTATGTTGAAACCGGGTCTCACGAAGTTGCGGAGGCCTCACTAAGTAGCTGAGGCTGGCCACGAACCTGGATGCTCCGGTCTCAGCCTCCCAAGTACTGGGATTACAAGTGTGTGCCACCACGCCCAGCTGAACCCAGGGGTATTCTACCTTCGAGTTACACTCCCAGCCCTAGTTTATTCTTTTTTTTTTTTTTTTTTTTGGTGCTGGGGATTGAACCCAGGGACAGTCTATCTCTGAGCTACATCCCCAGCCATATTTATCATCATCATCATCATCATCATTATCGTTATTATTGTTATTATTATTTTGGTACTGGGGATTGAACCCAGGGACATTCTATCTCTGAGCTACATTCCCAACCCTATTTATTATTATTATTATTTTTTTATTTTTTGCGGTACCAGGGATTGAACCCAGGGGCATTCTACCTCCAAGCTACACCCCCGGCCCTATTTTTTATCCTTTATTGAAACCGGGTCTCATGAAGTTGTGGGGGGCCTCACTTAGTAGCTGAGGCTGGCCGCGAACCCAGATCCTCCAGTCTCCGCCTCCCAAGTACTGGTATTATGCACCACCACGCCCGGCTTATTATTATTATTGTTGTTGTTGTTATTGTTGTTGTACTGGGGATTGGACCCAGGGACATTCTACCTCCAAGTAATACCCCCAGCCCTATTTTATTTTTATTTAGAAACAGGGTCTCACTGGGTTGATGAGAGTTTCACTATTTGCTGAAGCTGTCCTCGAACCTGCAATCGTCCTGTCTCAGCTTCCCAAGTACTGGGATTACAAGTATGTGCTAACACACCTGGCTCTATTTTATTCTTTATTTTAAAACAGGGTCTCACTAAGTTGCAGAGTGCCTCACTAAATTGCTGAGGCTGACCTTGAACCTGTGATCCTCCTGTCTCAGCCTTCCAAGTACTGAGACTACAAATGTGTACCACCATGCCCTGCTTCCCAACCCTTTTTAAAAAATTTTTTTTGAAACAGGGTCTTGCTAAGTTGTTGCTAGTCTACGTTGCTGAGGTTGGCCTCAAGCCTGTGATCTTCCTGGCTTAGCCTCTCAAATAAGGGGTTGCAAGCATGTGCCACTATGCCTGGCTCGTCATTGGTATTTTGATGGGAACTGCATTGAATCTGTAGATCAGTTTTGGCAATATGGCCCTTTTAGCAATATTAATTTTGCTGAGCATGGTGGTGCATGCCTGCAATCCCAGTATTTAGTAGGCTAAGACAGGAGTATCACAGGTTTGAGGCCAGTCTCAGCAACTTAGCAAGACCCTGTTTCAAAATAAAAAATAAAACAGGCCTGAGGATCCCGGCCAGAGGTAGAATGCCCCTGGGTTCAACCCCCCATACCTAAATAAATAAATAAATAAATAGTTATAAAACAAAACAAAAACAATATTAATTTTCCTATTTATGAACATGGTAGGTCTTTCCATCATTTAGTGTCTTTAATATTTTTGTAGGTTTTCTTTTGTTTTGTTTTTAGGCTATTGTGAGTAGGATTGTTTCCCTGTTTTCTTTTTCAGCAGATTCCTTATTGGTGTATGGGAAAGCTATTTTTTTTTTTTTGTATGTTGACTTTGTATCCTATAAAAATGCACTCTTCAGCACAGAGTTCAGTGGTAAGATTTTACAATTCTGTTTGGAGGAGATGGGAAAAACTTAACATAGGAAGTAATGTTCGGGCTCATATTGAAAGATGTCAGGTTGGGGATACAGCCTATGGTAGATCACCTGCTTAGAAAAATAAATGTCAATCAAGTACTTGTCAGGTGGAAGGATGAGGTTAAAGCATCTAGGGGTGGGGGTGGAGCTAAGTGGTATGGCACTTGCCTAGCGTGTGTGAGGTCCTGGGTTTGATCCCCAATACCCCCCCCCACACACACACAAAGAGAAAGCATTTGGGGCAAAGAAAGACGCAAAGGATGATCAAAACTTCTTGTGTTTGGAGATATAATTCTCTTTAGTCAACATAGTGTTAAAAGATGAAGGCGAAGAAGAAATGTGTAGAAGAAATCTAAGGCTCTAGCATGGCGGGGAAAACAAGCATATAGGATCTATAGTGGATTTTTCTTTTTCTTTTCTTTCTTTCTTTTTTTTTTTTTTTTGCAGTGTTGGGGATCAAACCCAGGGCCTCACACATGTTAGACAAGTGGTCTACCTCTGAGCTACATGCCCAGCCCTGGAAATAATTTTGGTATAAATAGTAATGATGTGGAAGATAATGAATGACAGAAAGACCATTCCAAAGTCATGATAGGCTGAAATTAATGTACAGATATAAAGAATACAGAGTGTATATATATATATTTTTTTGCAGCACTGGCGATTGAACCCAGGGGCATTCTACCTCTGAGCTACACCCCCAGCCCTATTTTTTATTCTTTATTTTGAAACAGGGTCTCATTAAGTTGTGGAGGGCCTCACTAAGTAGCTGAGGCTGGCCGCAAACCCAGATCCTCTTGTCTCAGCCTCCCAAGTACTGGGATTACAAGGGTGCGCCACCACGCCAGGCTCAGAGTGCAATTTTGAGAATTTTTTTATGCTGCAGATCTGAACCTAGGGCCTTGCACATGCAAAGCAGGTTGTGATCATTTAGTAAAGATTTTTTTGATAAATGGAAGGAGGACTGGATGATAAATGGAAGAAAGAATACTCAGAGAAGAAAAAGGTGGGTCTGAGAGTCTGGTTTTGAGGAACAGACAGGAAGCATCTCACACTGAGATTTGAGAATGAAGCTCTGCTAAAGCAGTCACAGGGCTAGGTGTGGTGGCACATGCCTGTAATCCCAGTACTTGGGAGAATGAGACGGGAGGATCGCAGGTTCAAGACCAGCCTCAGCAACTTAGGCCCCCTGCAACTTAGTGAGACCCTGTTTCAAAATTAATAAATAAGCTGGGTGTGGTGGTGCACGCTTGTAATCCCAGTACTTGGGAGGCTGAGACAGGAGGATCACAGGTTCGAAGCCAGCCTCGGCAACTTAGTGAGGCCCTTTGCAACTTAGTAAGACCCTGTTTCAAAATAAAACAATAAAATAGGGCTGGGGGTGTAGTTCGGAGGTTCAATCCCCAGTACAATAAATAAATAAATAAACAAATAACAAAATAAAATAGGGCTGGGGGTGTAGCTTGGAGGTAGAATGCCCCTGAGTTCCATCCCCAGTACAATAAAGAAAGAAAGAAAGAAAGAAAGAAAGAAAGAAAGAAAGAAAGAGGGAGGGAGGGAGGGAGGAAGGAAAGAAGGAAGGAAGGAAGGAAGGAAGGAAGGAAGGAAGGAAGGGGGGTTTAGCTTAGAGGTAGAATGCCTGTGGGTTCAGTAAAACACACACAAACGCGCACACACACACACACACACACGCCCACACACGCCCACACACGGCGTCTGAGGGCTTCGCAGGATTTTGTCTGGGTCTGTGGACCTTTGCTCCCCTTGGGGCTCAGGGTGCTCTCTGGTCTTTGACCCACTTTGCTGTCTGGCTGACTTCCCCGCCACTGCCTTTTCACGGGCGGCGCCTGCTTCTGCTTCTGGGCGGGTTCTGTAGTTTGTGACTCCTGATCTGAGCTCATGGACATACTCCAGCTTCTGGTTTCCAGCACAGGTGATTCTAGAACCTCTGCTTCCTCCCATTTGTCAAAACCTCCTTTCTAAATGTGGCAGGACAGGGAAGAGGGTGTCAAGGAGCGAGTGCTAGCAGGGTTAAAACAGCTCTGACAGGGCAAATAAGATTAAGATTAAATAAGTCTGAACATTAAGGAAATTAGCAACATTGTTAAAATGCCATGCTAGAATGAGAAGTCACATTACAACATGCTGAAGAGTGAATCCGGTTTCAGAATTGGAGAAAGCTGCTGTGAATTTTCCCCCTTAAGTGTGACAGTAAAGAGAAGGGAGTAAAGAATCCATTTTAGAAATATTTTTTATTTGTCTAGTGAATCAGAAAAGGAATTTGAGATAACACAAAGGACAAAATAGGTGGGACCAGGTTCCAGATAAGCGAGAGGAAATGGAATTAGTATCACAGGATAGAGCATTGGCCTTGACCACAAACGAGGCTTCTTTTTCAAGTGTATTATTGGGGGTGGGGTGGGGATTAAACCCAGTGCCTGGTACTTGCTAAGCATGCATTCTACCACTGAGATACACCCTCAGCCCTAAATAATTTAAGTATGAAAATATTTATTTTCATTATAATAAAGGGGGGACCGGGGATCTAGCTCAGTGGTAGCGCCAGTACTTAGCATGTAGTGAGGTCCTGAGTTTGATCCCTAGCACCACCAATACCACAAAAACAATAACATAAAACATTTTTGATAGCATCCATAATCTTACCACTCTAACACAATACCCACTAGCACTTTGCTGCATTTGTGTTAATTAATATTGTTGGTTTGTTATATCTGCATCATTCATGGAGCTTTGCGGGTATTCATTTATTTGCTCTCATAACAACCCTCTGAGAAATCTGCTATTACTCAGGTCCTGTTTTATAGATGAGGAAACTGAGGCAAATTAGATAATGTGGCCTGGTCATATAGCTACGAACTGGTAAGATTTTTTTTTTTTTTTGCGGTACCGGGGATTGAACGCAGGGGCGTTCTACCTCCGCGCTACGCCCCCGGCCCTATTTTTTATACTTTATTTTGAAACCGGGTCTCACGAAGTTGCGGAGGGCCTCACTAAGTAGAGAGAGAGAGAGAGAGAGAGAGAGAGAGAGACAGAGACAGAGAGAGAAAGAGAGAGAGAGAGAGAGAGCTGAGGCTGGCCGCGAACCCAGATCCTCCAGTCTCCACCTCCCAAAGTACTGGGATTACAAGCGTGCGCCACCACGCCCGGCGCACAAACTGGTAAGATTTGAAGTCACACATTTAGACTTGAGAATGTGAGTTATTTCTCCCTTTTCTCTCTTTATTCCTTCCTTCCTTTCAGATCAAACCTAGGGCCATGTATATACGAGGCAGTCATTCTGCCATTGAACTACATCCCTAGTCCAAGTCCGAGTTCTTGAGTACTCTATACTTGCTGTCACACTTTTCTCTAAATGCATTTTTATAGAGTTGTTATTATATTGAGCATAAAAATTATCTTGATTTTTCACTTATTATTTAGTAAGCATTTTACTATTCTTACAAAGATTGTGTGTGTGTGTGTGTGTGTGTGTGTGTGTGTGTGTGTACTGGGGATTTAACCTACTGCCTTGTGCAGTCTAAGCACCATAAAGATATATCTATATCTTTTTGGCCAGGTGTGGTGGTGCATTGGCCTCAAACCTATGATCTTCCTGTCTCAGCCTCCCAAGTACTTGGATGACAGGTGTGTGTCACTGGTCAAGATGCCGTAAAGATATTGAAACACAGGAGAATTCTACCTCCAACCTATACCCTCAGCCCTTTTTTATTTTTTATTTTGAAACAGGGTCTTGCTAAGTTGCTGAGGCTGGCCTTGAACCTGTGCTTCTCCTGTCTCAGCCTCCCAAGTACTGGGATTACAGGTGTGCACCACCACACCTGGACATAAAGTTCTTTTAATGATAAAAAATAATATTTCTTTAGTAGGGCGTGGTGGTGCACGCTTGTAATCCCAGTACTTGGGAGGTTGAGACCAGAGGATCGTAGGTTCACGGCCAGCCTCAGCTACTTAGTGAGTCCCTGTTTCAAAATAAAAGAATAAAACCGGACTGGGAGTGTAGCTTGGAGGTAGAATGCCCCTGGGTTCCAACCCTAGTACCACACACACATACACACAAAAATGTATTCCTTTAAAACAATTTATGATTCTTTTGATAACTTATTTCCTGTGTTGTTGGGCCTTTTATAGTCTTCCCAGAATTTTCTATAAAAGTTTGTCTATGAGTTTCAGCAAAGGCCAAAGGTATGGAACTTTTTCCAGTTCCTATTGCCAAATCTCTTACTAAATTTTAAAAAGTAATAATGATTTGTTAAGCATAGTTTAATTTATATATATATTTTAACTAGATTGGAAATTGCTCCATATGTTTGTTCATATGTGTGTTGTCATTGTTTTCGTTGTCTTTTCATCCAAAGAGGTAGAGTAACAGGCATGAGCCATCATGCCCAGCTATGTATTTAGTATTTTTAAAAGATAATAAACAGCCGGGCATGGTGGCACATGTTTGTAATCCCAGTACTTGGGAGACTGAGACAGGAGGATCGCAGGTTCGCGGCCAGCCTCCTCTGCAACTTAGTGAGACCCTGTTTCAAAATAAAAAATAAAATAGGGCTGGCGGTGCAGCTCAGAGGTAGAACGCCCCTGGATTTAATCTCTAGTACCATATACACACAAAAAGAAGATAAACAATGAGAAAAAAAGAAAAGAGACACTAATAACTTGAAAATTTCAATAAACTGGGTATGGTGGCCCATACCTGTAATCCCAGTACTTGGAAGGCTGAGACAGGAGGATCGCAGGTTCAAGGCCAGCCTTAGCAACATAGCGAGACTCTTAGCAACCTAGTGAGACCCTGTTTCAAAACAAAAAATAAAAAAGGGCCAGGATGTAGCTCAGAGGTAGAATGCCCGTGGGCTCAATCCCCAGTGTGTGTGTGTGTGTGTGTGTGTGTGTGTGTGTGTGTATGTGTGTATTATATATATATAATTTCGATAAACTTCAGAAAATAGAAAGATGGAGACATGGCAACTCATTTAGTTGAGCAGGGAAAAGTGAAATTTGAGGGAAATCCGATGTGATTTCCACCAGAAATGACCCAATTTGCCTCAAATAATCTCTGAGAAGCTCAGCACTTGAAGGAGGATGTCGTAAAGCTTGGGGTCTGTAAAAGAGGACTGGCCGGAAGTCCGTGTTCGGGGTAGTTGGGCCCCCAGTTCCCCTTCTCTGTCCTACGCTACTCTTCATTCTCTACTTCTTTCACCCTAGCTCCCAATCCCTTCCACAGAAACTGTGACTTTACCTTCCCAAAGAGGTTTCTGGAGTCGGAGGCAGGGCGCCCAGGGCAGCGAGGCAGCTCCAAGCTGAGACTGGGGGTTAATAAGTAAAGGCGCACTGTACTGCGGTGCCCCTAGCTTCAGCTCTCCGGGGCCTCTGCGGGCCAGCAGTCACGGTTAGCCAGGACGTAGTTCACACGGAAGCAGAGCATCGCGGATACAGAGAGGTTTGGAAGCCAGCCTGCTTGGGTCGCACTGTGTGCCGGCCTGTTACTCGACCTCTCTGTGCCTCAGTTGGCTTGCAGTGCAGATGGCGACAACAGTACCAGACTCACAGGGATCGCTGGGTATTACGAGTCGATAGGTAGAAATGATGAGGAGGCGCCTTAGAGGTGGCAGCTGTTATTATCACTATTGCTATTCTCTGGAAACATAAATAGCCTAGAGAAAGAAAAATTGATGTTGGGCATCCATCCTCCCAAAACAGAGGCTGTCTCTACCTGTTCACTCAGATCAAAGAACAAACGTCGACGAGGCCTGTGACACACAGAGCTGCTGGAATCAGTTTGCTTTATTTTTATTATTATTTTATTTTATTTTTTGTGTGTGGTACTAGGAATGGAGCACAGGGGCATTCTACCTCCAAGCTACACCCTCGGCCCTATTTTATTCTTTTATTTTGAAACAGGGTTTCACTAAGTTGTTGAGACTGGTCATGAACCTGCGATCCTCCTGCCTCAGCCTCCCAAGTACTGGGATTACAAGCATTCGCCACCACGTCCGGCTTTGCTGAAATCAATTTATTTATTTATTTATTTATTTATTTATTTATTTATTTTGGTACTGGGGATTGAACCCAGGGGCGTTCTACCTCTGAGCTACACCCCCAGCCCTATTTTTAATTTTTATTTTGAAACAGGGTCTCGCTAGGTTGATGAGAGCCTCACTGCTTGCTGAGACTGTCCTTGAACCTGTGCCTCCCAAGTACTGGGGTTACAGGTGTGTGCCACCAAGCCCAGCTTGCTGAAATCATTTTAATGCTTTATGTTTTAATATGAATGACTAGACTTCAGTTTGAGGGAGAGGGGCAAAACAAGCTAACAGAAAATATATACAAACATAGAGGGAACAGAGGAAATGAAAACACACAAGAGATTACCTGAGAGATAAAAGATGTTGCATCCATGAAACAAGTCATGGTTTTTGCATGTTTGTTTGTTTATTCAGCAATCTATTTTTGCGTACTGGGGATTGAACTCAGGCATCACACATGCTAGGCACGCACTCTCCTGCTCACATCCCTAGCCCATTTATTTATTTATTTATTCATTCATTCATTCATTTATTTATTCATTTATTTATTCATGTACTGGGGATTGAAGCCAGGAGTATTCTACCTCTGAGCTACACCCTAGCCCTTTTTATTTTGAAACAGGATCTCACTAAGTTGCTGAGGGCCTCACTAAGTTACTGAGGCTGGCCTTGAACCTGTGATCCTCCTGTCTCAGCCTCCCAAGTACTGGGATTACAGGTGTGCACCACCACTCCCAGCTTATTTTACTTTATTTATTTTTGGTACTGGGGATTGAACCCAGGGACATTCTACCTCTGAGTTACACCCCCAGCCCAATTTTATTTCTTATTTGGAAACAGGGTCTCACTAAGTTGCTGAGAGCCTTCCTAAATTGCCGAGGCTGGCTTTGAACCTGTGATCCTCCTGTCTCAGCCTCCCAAGTACTGAGATTACAAGCATGCGCCACCACACCCGGCTTATTTTTTTTTTAATTTTTGAGACAGGCTCTTACTAAGTTGCCCATGCTGGCTTCAAATTTGTGATACTTCTTCCTCAGCCTCCTGGATGGCTGGAATTCCAGGGTACACCACCATGCCTGTCTATTTATGTATCTATATTTTATGTTATTTATTTATTGTGGTACTGGGGATTGAACCCAGGGGTATTCTACCTCTGAGCTACAACCCTAGCCCTATTTAAGTTTTAGTTGAAACGGTCTCACTAAGTTGCTGAGGGCCTTGCTAAGTTGCTGAGACTGGCCTGGAACCTGTGATCCTCCTGTTTCAGCCTCAAAAGTACTGGGATTACAGGTATGCGCCACTATGCCCACCTGTTTATTTTTTGAGACTGGGTCTCCCTCTATTGCTCAGGTTGGCCTTGAACTCCTGGGCTCAAGCAATCCTCCTGCCTCAGCTTCACAAGTAGCTGGGACCATAGATGCATGCCATTGTGCTCAGCAAGATTGGAGCTTTAATAGAGCAACCAGAGAAGGAAAAGAATTTTGAAGAACTTAAATAGATAGTATAAGTAAAAATTCAATGGAAGATTAAAAGATAAAATCAAAGAGAGACCTATGATTTGGGTAGGGGTGGGGGAGACTTGTCAAATATACTAAGACATTGTAGACAGAAAACAGACACAAATGACTCTTGCTTTTGTGTCCCCAATCAAAAAAAAATGAAAGCTTAGAAACCTAATTACAACCTCTGATTTGCAATCAAACCACTTTTCATGTGGGCAACTCTATAATGAATGCCAGTTATTGCTGGCAGATAGAATGTTTGCAATAATGGAAAATGTAAAATAGCCATTGTCAAACACTTGGAATTATCTGTCAGGCCATGGATTTATTGATTCATCAATCAATCCCTCCTTCTCTCTCTCTTTCTCTCTTGTTTTTGTGTGGTTCTGAGGATTGAACCCAGGGGCATTCTACCTCTGAGCTACACCCCCAGCCCCTTTTATTTTTTGTTTTGAAATGGTCTTGCTAGGTTATTGAGCGTGTCTCTATATTTCTGAGGCTGGCCACAAACCTGTGATCCTCCTGTCTCATTCTCCCAAGTACTAGAATTATGGGT
Source organism: Glis glis (assembly GCA_004027185.1). Classification (NCBI taxonomy): domain Eukaryota; kingdom Metazoa; phylum Chordata; class Mammalia; order Rodentia; family Gliridae; genus Glis; species Glis glis. The sequence goes on from PVJS01042897.1 coordinate 15,127, forward strand.
GTGTACCACCACACCTAGCATCTTCTCTCTCCATCACCCAGAAAGTAGCTACCTGGGTATCTCCATGGTCTTTAGCCTTATGAGATGATGTTTCCATTGATTTGCTGGAGAGGAAAACTTCTCTCTATCCTCTTTGGTTTATTAACTAGGAACAGGTGAATTAAACTAACCAAAGACAGATTAACAAGAAAAAAATCACACCATTTTTATTAATATTTACATGCATAGGGGTTCACAGAAATCAAGTGAAACTGAAAGAACTAGTTAGACTCAGGGTCTTATTTACTCCTTTAATAAAAGAAAGAGGGCTTAGGCTTCAAGGGATGATAAATTGTGGAGACGTGGTTTATATATATATATATATATATATATATATATATATAAACTAATGGAAGATAAGGGCTATTTTAGTAGGATCTGTTTATGCAGAATCGTCTTGGTTGGCTACCCCTCTCAAGTGAGTCATGAGAGTTGCTTTTCAGCCAGGCGTGGTAGCACACGCCAGTAATCCCAGTACTTGGGAGGCTGAGACAGGAGGATCACCCTCTGCAACTTAGCGAGGCCCTCAGCAACTTAGTGAGACCCTGTTTCAAACTGAAAATTAAAATAGGGCTGGGGGTGTAGCTCAGAGGTAGAATGCCCCTGGGTTCAATCCCCAGTACCACAATGAATGAATAAATAAATAAATAAATAAAATCACATAAAATATAGATACACAAATAGGTAGGCATGGTGGTAGAATTCCAGCCATTCAGGAGGCTGAGGAAGAAGTATCACAGATTTAAAGCTACATGGGCAACTAGTAAGAACTGAGGCTTAGTAAGAACCTGTCTCAAAAATTAAAAAATAAGCTGGGCTTGGTGGCGCATGCCTGTAATCCCAGTACTTGGGAAGCTGAGACAGGAGGATCGCAGGTTCGAGGCCAGCCTCAGCAAGTAGTGAGACACTCATCAACCTAGTGAGACCCTGTTTCAAAATAAAAATAAAATAGGCCTGGGGGTGTAACTCAGAGGTAGAATGCCCCTGGGTTCAATCTCCAGTTACCCCCCCCACACACACACACAGTTGCTTTTCCTGCTCGTTAAGTAACTTTGTAGCATAAACCAAGTTTGAAATAAATTCCTTTCTTCAAAATGCTTTCTTCCATCCTTAAAATGATCAACTTTCCCCCTCTCTTCCTAGGCAGGGAAAGTCATTCCTGTTGGAGACAGAGTTGCAACCTGTTTGACTGAGAAACTTCCCAGGGTGAGTGCTTGTAATCTGCCTTTCTGCGTCTGTTTTTACCTTGTAAAGGAATATTAATGTAGAAAGGACTTAGAGGTGACTTTTGCTAAAAACACTGACTGCACCTGGACCTGCGAATTGTAAAAAACTTGTCATCTCTGCCCTCATTTTGCATATCTCCTTTGTTCTGAGCCAGTCACCTTGGATTCCAGAAACAACAGGTCTGATTGAAAAACAACAGGACAAGAGTTAACCCCCCCCCCATTCCCCGGGCAACAGGTGATAAGACCCTGCCTGGCCAGCCCGGAGATGAATGATCCCTCTGACCAGTTTGCCCAAGGCTGCTTGGTGTGCATACTTCTGGTCCCCAGTCTGTAGATCAGGACACCCTAAGACAGGACCTCAAACGCTGGTCCCTTGTCTTCCCTGCGTAGCTATGGCCACTCAGGCGCCTTTCGTGCTTCTCACCATTGCTTTTCTGCTTGATTTTTGGGGTGAGACTTGATTTGTTGGGACCCCCGGAGTTGGACTTCTGGTCTAGGACTCTAGTAACAGTAAGAGGTTGACAATTTTCAACATTCCTTATGAAAGCTGTATAGTGTGTGTGTGTGTGTGTGTGTGTGTGTGTGTGTGTGGTGCTGGGGATTGAATCTAGGGGTATTCTACCTCCGAGCTACACCCCAGCCCTATTTTATTTATTTTATTATTTTATTTATTTATTTATTTATTTATTTATTTATTTATTTATTGTGGTACCGGGGATTGAACGCAGGGGCGTTCTACCTCCGCGCTACACCCCCGGCCCTATTTTTTTATACTTTATTTTGAAACTGGGTCTCACGAAGTTGCGGAGGGCCTCACTAAGTAGAGAGAGAGAGAGAAAGAGCGTGCGTGCGCATGTGCGAGCTGAGGCTGGCCGCGAACCTGGATCCTTCGGTCTCCGCCTCCCA
>PVJS01042898.1:0-17302 GCA_004027185.1 Glis glis
TTAAAAGTGAAGTTAAGTTGTCAGAATGATTGATTGCTATGTTTCATCATATTTGTTGCAGCCATATAATTTGAAAGAACTCTATGGAGTTAGGAAAATCTATAGACTTCTCGTTTCCCTTTGCACCACAATGAGTTGTTTGGGATTTGTCACTTTCTTTGTAATGTCTTATGGGATGCACACAAAGGAAAAGTCAAAGGTGAGACATTCTGTTGAGTTAAAAGGACTAGATTTCTGACCATGTACAAACACAATTATAAGACTGACTACTCTCATTGAATTGACTAATCAGTTTGGTCTAAGAACAACGTAAGCTTTATTTTCTTTTAGGATATTGATTAAATACACTTGCTACTTTTGTTTGTTTGTATGTGGACAGCTGTAAACATACAGCTAGTTAACATGGGCCTTATAGTCACACCACCTCAAGTATCCTCCTCCTCCAGGTGTAACTAGGCTATCTTACTTTGCTTCAGTTTTTTCACATGAACAATGGAGATTATAATAGTATCAATCTCTTAGGGTTATTTTGAGAACTAACATACAACTGACTTGAATATATATGGTACCTGGCACAAAATAAGCCTACTAACTATTGCTTTACTATAATTACATGTATGTCTTCATATACTGTGTGTACGTACAAACTGGTATAAAGTTGCATATATAATACAAGTGTATGCAAGATATTCAAAGCTTAAAATTCATTGAACCAAATCAAAATTTAAATTAATTTGTTTAATTTGACTTGCTGCTTAAAATAATGTGGAGAAAATAACCAGATGTTTGACAACTTATGTTGTATTAACTTGCCACAAAAAAGCCAATTCAATTTAAAAATGTAATTATTCATTCCAATGATCTGTTTACATAGTACCACACATTTAGTTTGGCCACATTTTTACTTAATTGCTCCAATAATTAGACTTTTGGTAGATACAGTCTAGAATGGTCGAATTTGAAGCTACTGAATGATTTGGTTGTTTAGATTTGTCATGACTCATTAACCATAAGTAGCAATGAAATTATTTCTGGTTTCCTGCCACTCACAAGACCATGTAGTTAGGTTGCAGAAAATGTTAACAGTGAGAACATTTTCTTGTTGTGTCTAATTGTACTTCATCCATGAAAATATAATATAAATTTTTTACAATTTAGTATTTATTCCATTTTGGAGTACACACACACACACACACACACACACACACACACACACAGAACTTTACATATGCCCACAAGTATATATAGATCCCAAATGATGCACAGTTGCATGTATTTAATAAATATTACATATATATGCACAAAAAATACTCATTACCTGAAATATCCATTACCTCATTCTTATAAGGATTGTGATAATTATTAAAGAGTAAATTTTTCTCCCTGTAAAAAAGCCTGAATAAATATCTTTCTACCTAAACTGAAATATTTAAAAGGAAAATATTCTTACTCACTTCATTAAAAGTATGAGACTGTAATATTCTTGCCTATCAGAATTACACAAATAAAACATAATAATCAATGAAGAAATAGAAATATATAAAAAGTAATTTTTAGAGCATTCAATTAACTATAATAAAACTTGTCACTAAAAGGAATTCAAATATGGACAACCCATTAATTCATACTTTTTAGCAGTACAGTTAGCCTTACCATTGAAATCAAAATGTAGGTATTTCTTTGGTCTCAAAGGATTCCTGATGGTTTGTGATATTAATTGTAATACAAAATAGACAAAAACCACAAAGGAATTTCCTATCAATAGCTTAAATGAGAAATTACATAGCTTGAAAAATCAGTTGTATATTAACTCACTTCAAAAGAAATTTAAAACACAAAGTTCCAGGCAATAAAAAGCCCAATTAAAAATCAAGAGAAACTTGCGTAATTTCATGCTTTGTATTTTTCTTTTGTTCTCTTATTTGTCATTCTTTCTTGGTAAATCATCAAGAAATGCAGAAATCTTTTGTAGTTGTATTACCTGTAACATAATAAAACATAACCTATCTCTACTCATTACCTTCTGAAACATTTTTTGAGGTAATAATGGCTAGGAATGGAAATTATCTTGCTACACTGCAGCCTGCCTAAGCAAGAAAGGAATTTCTTTTTACTGAGAAATATCGCATCTCTTTCTAGTTTGCAGACAGGATCTTTGGTGACCATCATAACCCCCCAGTGGATCTGAGGTGAGGAAAGAATATCATTTAAGTGAAGTTGTTTTCCTTTGAGGCATGAAATAACTGGTGAGAGTCTGTACCATTTTCTTTTTTTCTTTTTCAGCTGGAGTTGAATGTGTATGAATCTGATGTGTCAAAAATATTTATAATAGATGACTTGGGGCCCAATGCTGCAGGCCTCAGGCAGTAAACTCCAATTGACTTCAGTGGGAACTTTACCTGTCTAAGGTCCGGCTGCCTTGTGCCTGTAGGGTAAAAAGAACAACTTAAATGAAACACTGGTTCAGGGCTTTAAGAACTATAGACAATAAGAAAACAAAGCAGAACAAAGTCTGAGATAACAGGAGAAAGAAATCTGCAGATGGATGCCTGGCTGAGATCTTTAATTGACAAAAGCAGCCTGGCCCACTAACAAAAGAATTATTTCAATTGATTATTCTCCACTTATGAATATAAAGTCTGTATATCTTAGTAGCAAACTACAATGAAAATGCTACCCATGTTTTTAAATTCTATTTTGATCCCAAATGCTTTTAATAATCACAGTTCCTCTGCCCCTTAGATTTATTAATTACTGCAAAAGTAAAAAAAAAAAGGACCCAAAAAGTAAAAAATGAATAAATAAATAAAAAAGATCAAACAATCATTGCATTAAATGTTACAGAAAAATTTCCATTTATAGAAATTGAAGGCCAATTGAGATGGGACCCCTTAGAAATCTACTAAACACCTCATTCTTATGTAATGTAATCAGCCCTAGAGGTGAGAAGACTTTATCATTCCACTTTACTGTAATGCCCACCCCTCTTTTGCCATACTACACTTTCATCATCTATTTATCCTTACCATACCTTCTGATACTCCCATTCCCATATTATAGATATTCCTCCTTTAGGGTGGGGTTATGTTTTGATAAATCCATCATATGTTGAAAATTAATTTACTGCATCTAAGCTATTGAACATTATAGGTTAGCCTAGCCTACCTTGCACATGCTTAGAACACATATATTAGCCTACTGTTGGGCAAAGTCATCTAGCATGAAGCCTATTTTATAATAAAGTTTTGAATATCTCATGCAATTTGTTGAATACCTTGTATCAAAAAAATGGTAAGTATTATGGTTTGGATATGGAATGTCCCTCAGAAACGCTCATATTTTAGCCATGCAGTAAGGTTCATAGGTGAAATGATTGAATTGTGAGGATGCTAACCTCATCAATGAATTAATTCATTGGATGGATTAATGATTTGAATGGACTTACTAGGTCGTAACTGAAAGTAGGTGGGATGTAGCTAGAGGAGAGGTCACTTGGGGGTATGACCTTGGGTACTGTAACTGGCCTTGGTTCCTTCCTCTGAATCTCTCTGCTTCCTAGCTGCCATGAACTGAGCAGCTGTGTTCTACCATGTCCTGCCACCATCAGGTTTCTGCTTTGCAGATGACCAGCTATTGAACCTATTCAATAGGTACCAGCTATTTCATTGAACCTCTGAAACCCTTGATCCAAATAAATCTTTCCTCCTCTAAGTTGTTCTTGTAGGATAGTTTGGTCACAACAGCAGTAATCTGACTAATACAGTAGCATTGCACATTATAGAGCATTGGCTATTTACCTTCACGGTCATATGGTTGTTAGCTGTAGTTCATTCCTGCTGTCCATTATCTCTAGAGAATATATTCATAAGTAGCGCCAGGCGTGGTGGCGCACGCTTGTAATCCCAGTACTTTGGGAGGCGGAGACCAGAGGATCCGAGTTCGCGGCCAGCCTCAGCGCTCTCTCTCTCTCTCTCTCTCTCTCCTTAGTGAGGCCCTCCGCAACTTCATGAGACCCGGTTTCAAAATAAAGTATAAAAAAATAGGGCCGGGGGTGTAGCGCGGAGGTAGAATGCCCCTGGGTTCAATCCCCGGTACCACAAAAAAAAAAAAAAAGAAAGTATAGTCCCCAGGTTTCATATTGATAGCTTGGGAAAATGTCAAAATTTGAATTATAGTATATTTATTGAATGTGCACCGCTTTCATAACATTATAAAGTTGAAAACATAAATTGAAATATTGTAAATGGAAGAACATCTTTACTCTTATCTAGAGCAAACTTTCCATTTTAGTTGAAGGGGTATCAACTGCATTAAACAAATCAGACAATATATTAACTGCTTAATTTATAGTATCACAGACTCACTTCCCTTACCTATTATATAGGTCGTTTGGGCTAGATTACTTTGTTAACTTTCAACTGTATCATGATTCTATCTCAACCTCATTTTTTACATTTTCACTTCTCTAATATTGTCTTAATAGAACTGCTCCTTGCATACGAATGAACAAAAATACCAAAACAAAACTAAGCCAAAAAATCAACAACATTGTGTTTGGTAAGCTCACACTTTTGTCTCTAACATCTCCCTCCTTTATTTCAGGTATGAATACCTTTACACAGGTTTCAAACACAGTGATGTAGAAGCATACAAACATTTAACTATTATCCACAGTAAGAAATACCACACTGGGTGTGGTGGCACATGCTTGTAATCCCAGTACTTGGGAGGCTGAGACCGGAGGATCACAGGTTCTTGGCCAGCCTCAGCTACTTGGTGAGGCCCTCCGCAACTTAGTGAGACCCTGTTTCAAAATAAAGAATAAAAAAATAGGGCTGGGGGTGTAGCCCAGAGGTAGAATGCACTTGGGTTCAATCCCCAGTACTGCAAAAAAAAAAAAGAAATACCTATGTGTCTTGCATTCAGTGCACATACCCCCACACACATAACTAAAAAAAGAGACAATTTTCTGAATTGTTACACTTTCTATGTGTAATAAAATGCATTTTCTATTAACTAGAATTACTTTCTATTTTACTGCATTACACATTCTGGGTGGGTCACAATTAATTGACTTGAAAACCTATGAATGATTGGAACATGTAGTTACTAAGTAGTAAACTCTCTTACTTTTGCAGCTATTAGCTTAATAGACTAGACATTTGGGAAGCACATTTGCATCTTAAGACAAGATAGCTAGATACCTGCTACTTGTTATGAAGTGACAATCTTAACAGTATGAGTTTAAGTGTCATTGGATAGAGTAGAAGGGGAATTTGAGAGCAAAAGGCTCTTTCACTGATGATCAACTCCCAGGTACTTAACTGATGTTCACAACTTCATGATCACAATCAATGAGACTCTTCTATGTGATAGTTCAGAATTTAAGAAATATTTTACATATTTAATTGAGTTGGGAATATGTGGATACAGATATCAAGAGAGGCGCTGCCTTACTATGGGTTATGTTCCAGAGAAAGAGTCTGAAGCTGGTCTCTTTCTGGAGTGGAAAACAGCTACAAGTCTTCCCTATGGGGAAGTCTTATTCAGTCTGGAAACCTCCCCCCTCATGTATATTCATTTTGGGAGGTCACTAGGTCTTTAGGGGCTACAATTTTGTGCTTCTGCACTGTTTTCACCAGGTTGGAAACTTTCTCATCTGTGCCTAAGCAAAATCCCAAAGGGTGTGTGTAGGTGTCTAAAATGGTAATATAAATGATACCATAATCACCAGAATCTATCTTTGGGTGAGTAAGTTTAGCCTCCAAATTTCCATGGGGTTCTCTAACTGCATCTGGGAAATGAGTCCTACTATTTCCATTCATAAGGGCTTGCTCAGGTCTGTCCCAATTTTTCCCTGATCTGCTCATTTCTATAAGGCTGCCTAATATGTTTAGTATTCTGTAATATCACTGAATTAATTTATCAATTCCAATTGGCCTATGCTTGTGTTTTTGAGATTTTCCTAGTATAACTTTCAAAAGGATTCATCTGCATTGCCATTCATTTACTTAAGGAATATTGATTGGCTACCTATGATATCCCTAGAAATGTTGTAAGTGGAAGATGGTAGGAATTAAATGATGAACAAAATACATGTTTGCAGATTATTGAGATTTGGGAGGAAAGTAGCTCTAATGATATTTTTAAGTGGCAGTGTTGTCACCAGACTAATTCTAATGACATTTCAGTTCACAGCAACCAGAGTTATTTCATTTCTTCACACTCGTGTTTTGTTCTGAACTGTAGTAATGTTACTGACAGAATGAGAATGTAGCAGAAAGAGAAATCAAACCATAATAATTTTATTTCATGCTGAAATTTTAAAGCAATCTTTAAAGTTATTTTGCTATCAAAGTAATTAATTTAAAGTAGCAAGTGGAAATTCTACAGTTACACAGGACACATTATTCAGAATTCATTGTCCACCAAAGCATTTAAAATACTGCTTTTGGCAGTATAAAATGAGTAAAATAAAGCCTAAGAGAGAACAATTACTGATAGGAGGTATAGGTAATGTCTCCTAGTGGGGAAATACATTATCATAAGAAGAAACACTTATCATAAAACGTTCCAGAGGGGAGCAATTGCAATCATGTCCCCTTCCGCTGTGTTTACACAATTCGAAAACAGCCAGTTAAATCAGTTCTGATTTTTAATTGCACCTAATGAAACAAGCAGACGACCATTCATAGTATCACTCACTTTTCAACTTGTTTTGGATTAGAAGGAGAATGCGTTAAGTCTGTCTTTGGGTCCATTTTGTACACAATTTCAGTTAAAAATGTCAAGGGTCAGTTTAGTTTGTGCATTTTACATAGGAAACATATCCATTTTCAGTTAGAGACTCTTCATTTTCTTGATTGCTTGGGACTTTAATTGTATGCAGGGTTGTCCTCCTGGAAAGGCAAATTGATGCAATTGTCCACAGACCCTCAGGATCTATGAGAGGAGGAAAAAAAAGGCAGCAGGCAGCTGGTAGATGAAATATAATTAGTGTCAATATGTAAAATACAATTAGCATCAGCATGGAACTTCCTCCCTAGACCTGTCTCAGCTGTCTTTGGTCTTCTGTGGTTCCTCTTCCCTCAAATCCTCTCCCTGTCAACCCACTGCTGTTCTTGATGTCTGTGGTTATTAACTATTGGTAAAATATTCACCATAACAAAAGTTTTTAATTTAACCTACATAAAGATGTTAAGCATATAGAATAGGTAACTTGACAATATGTTCTGGGCCCTGTACCTCCATAGATGTGTCCTTCTTACACCTGAACTTGGCGGTAGAGTTGTATGTTATTAGTATTTGTCTTAATCTGTCACAGCAAAACATTATTGTTTAAAACTAGAAGAACTTTTTACTATTGTTGTCATGTTCTCCAGATTAGACAGCTAAATACTAAAAATATTTGTACTTATAAAGCAGTAATAAAATAATAGTTGAGAAAGAGATCACACTAAAGTGTTATTAAATTTTAAGTTATGGTATGGAAAATAAGAGGCCTATTTAACCTAATTACGGTGAAGGAAGATAAACAACTAACAACAATTTTGCCTTCAAGAAAAGTAATAAAGGATTTATCAACTTGAGAATGAATGATGCTTTAAGCATTTATTTGTGAGCCATTTGTTTAGAATTGGGAGTGTGCTTTCTTAGAAGTTTTGGGTTTTACATGAATTTAAATTTATAGGAGAGCCAAGGGAAGTCTTTGAATTAAAAAACATATCTGAGGCCTGGCGTGGTGGCACACACTTGTAATCCCAGTACTTTGAGAGGCGGAGACCGGAGGATCCGGGTGCGCAGCCAGCCTCAGCTCTCTCTCTCTCTCTCCCTCTGTTTCTCTGTCTCTCTCTCTCTCTCTCTCTCTACTTAGTGAGGCCCTCCGCAACTTTGTGAGACCCGGTTTCAAAATAAAGTATAAAAAATAGGGCCGGGGGTGTAGCGCGAAGTAGAACGCCCCTGCATTCAATCCCTGGTACCACACACAAAAAAAAAAAATATCTGAGCATAGGGCACAGCCAAATACAGGGAGCTTGGAAAATGATGTGTTATTTTATGGATAAAATAGAATGTTGTCAATGATATATCTAAAAGTCCTGGCCACCTGATGTCACATTAGTTTTAAAACATCCATCACCATAATTATCAACTGATATGTCAAAAGGCAAAATATCAATAGATTAAATTTAAGTACCTAATTGGCTTTGATTATTGATTTATGGATCGAGGGGCATCTTTTCTAACTGCTTACTTCAATGAGCAGAGCAGAGGAGGCTGGCTTTACATGAAGAAAGCCCAAAATGGGAATGATAGGCAGACAGATTATCTCAGGTTACTTTCTTTGAAGGTTAAAGCAGGAGGGGCTTCTTACCATGCCTAAAAAAATTCTAGCCTGTTTGAGAATCTGGCTATCATTGCTCTCCTGATTTCTCAGGTCTGATGAATATCTCAATTCCAGTTTGGTGATGTGGAACTCTAGAGTGCATCAACTAGAGTCACTTCTCATTCACTTTTTTTGGCCCAGTGCAAGAACTCGGTCAAAATCAATTGTTTCCTATGAATTTTATTTAATAAAAGCAAATATTGGTTTAGTTTAAAAGCAGGTAGTATCCTTCAGGATAAAATATTATTCTTCTTATTTCCTGTTCACATCTCCATCCTATATTTAATTATCTAGTTTGCTTCACTTTTGCTAAAGTAGAATTTTTTTAAAAAGGTAATCTTATTATGCTCATACAAATGCATTTATCAGTGACTTTCCTTAATCAATCAACAAAGAAGAGAACTAGTAAGATGGTACAACAAGTTCAAAAGAAAATTCAAAATTCCAGACATGTTTATACACATAGGCCACCAGAAATGCTGAATTGAATTTACAAATAGATGAAAAACAGATCGATGTCCACAGGACAATAGTCAATTATATTTTACCTGACATAATTCATTTACATTTTATGGATAAGAATAAATTTTATTATTATCAAATTTCTGGAAAATACAAAATGGCTAAATAGTTCAAAGACAATGAAAGGTGGTATATCTAACCAAAGAAATGCTCCAGACAGGATAAATAGCTATTATTTTGCATATATTTCAAAGCCTTTTACAATTGTTCTTAATATAATCATAATTCTCCTTTAAACACTAATCCACAACTTCAGAATCAGCATGAGACACAAATTCACTAGTGATTTTAATTCTTGTAGGAGATGTATACAATCCTAGACTGGGATACACGTTCCATCAACATAATGGCTGAAAGTCTGAGGTTTAGAATAAGACTCTGAGGCTGTAGCACTTAGCAGCATATGGCCTCAGGCAAGTTACTGTACCTCAGGGTGCTATGCCTTAAAATGTATCACAATGGTCACTGTTGAGTTAGTTTGCTGTGGGGGATTTCTGCATTTCTTTGGATTACATATTTTTGAATCTGTTTTCATTTCCTTGTTTGCACTTTAAAAAAATGGTTGTTTTAGAATTTATATTACACATTTTATCTCATCAAAGTTTGCCTTTAAGAAATATATCATTTCCTGATGTTGATACCCTGACATATATCAAAATGTATAATTACAATGCACCAATAAAAAAAAGAAATATATCACTTCCTATAGTATATAAGAATTTCACATACAATTCTATTTTCCTGTCATAACATTGTAATAATGTTTCCAGTTTATTTATATATTCTATAAATACTATACTATATTTTTGTTTACACAGCCAATTGTATTTTAAATATATTAAAATGATAAAAAATCTGTATATATTTCCACACAGCCTCAGTTCTCAATGATCTCCATTCAATTGTGTAGATCTGTATTTCCACCTGGCATTTTTTTTATTTTTGTTTTGTTTTGTTTTTCCGCCTCAAGAACTTTGTGTTACACTTTTGTAGTACAGTCAGCTTGTGTGGGCTTTTCAGTTTTTATATATTCAAAAAAGTCTTTATTTCATATTTTGAAGATATTTTTCCTGAGTACAGAATTCTAGATTGACAGTTTGTTTTTCTCTTGTCACTTTAGAGATTATTTCCACTATGTTTTTTCTTTCATTGGTTCTCATGGTAAATCTGCTGTCGTGTGCATGTTTGTTCTGCTTAAACCATGCGTTTAGTTTCTGTCTGCGTTAAGGATTTTCTCCTTATTGCTGTTTTGAACAATTTTATCAAAACATTCTTTATTCCTTGTATTTAGGTTTCATTATAACTTATCAATGTATGGTTTTACGATTTTCATCAAATTTGAAAAAAATTCAGACCATGATTCTTTGCTAATGTTGTGTCTCTACCATTTCCCCACTGATTTACTGATGGATTTAAAAATATTCTACTCTTTCTTTCACGTTCAGTAACTTTTCTTCTAAAATGTCTAATCCAATGGGACATCGAGTGTATTTTTTTAAATCTCAGACATTGTATTTATGTCTGTAGAAGTTTAATTTAGGACTTTTTAAATGTATATATCTTTCAAGTCTCATTTTGAAAATATCACATCCATACAATCAATGAGTACATAGTAAATGTATATGATAACTTTTTAAATATCCTTGTCCACTAGTGCTAACATGTAGGTAATACATGCGTTTGTATCAAGTGATTGATTTTTCCCTCATTATGAAGTATATTTTCCCTGCTTCTTTACCTGTCTGTTATTCTTTATTAGATGCCTAATATTATGAACTTTGCTTTATTTAGAGTTAATAGCTTCCTACTGCTGAGGCAAGATCCCTCAGATGCACTGTAATGTATGAAGCCTTTCTGTCTAGCTCATTATTCTTGACCCTGTGTGTCCTCAGGTTACTCTTCCCCCTGATCCTTTCGGGTGGTTCTTTCCTCATCTGTTAGTAGGTTCTTCACACTTACGTGTAATGAGTACTTGGCTGAGTGCTCTAGGGCCACTTGTGCCAGTCCCCAGTGTCATCTCTCCTGAAAGCTCTCTCTTCCAGCTCTGCCCTGCATGTTCTGCCCACTCGGTCTCCCCATGACTCTCTGCTTTACCTCCTTAACTCAGAGACCTCAGGCTCTGGCTAGTGTCTCTTTTCTGTGTGGCAGCCTAAAAACTCTTCCCTGATCATAGAGCTTATTTCTTTTATTTTCCATTTCTCAGGGATCATTTCCTAATGTAGACAAACTAGCAAATATGCCTATTTTTGAAACTAAGTTAAAAGCCACAAATCCTTATTGATCAGAGTACATGGTTAAACAAATACATATTTCTATCAGTACTTCCATGTCATTTTGAGTAATAAGAGCCCTTATAAATTTGACCTAAATATAAATGTGCAGTTCCCACGGAACAGTAGTTGTGTTATTTGTATTTTTATTTAAAACTTGCAAAATGAAAAAATGTGACTGTCAATTTTTTATGTATTTATTAAACCAATTACTTATTTCTACAGATAATTCTCAACATACACATGAATCAAGAAATCTGTAAGAATTCCAGAGTCTCACAAAAATCTGAAACCTGAAAAATAGAATTCAGAAAAACAATATTAATTGACTATATCTATCTATCTATTTGAGATAATAGGGTAATGGGATAACTGTTTAGGTGTATTATCAAATATATAGCACAATAAATAATAAATAATTATAATAATAATTTTAATAATAATGAATCAATAAAAAGAATTATCTATAGTGTTTAGATTCTTCCATTTAAGTTCCTTTTACTCTGTGGAAATAAACAAACAGAAAGAACAAAAATACTTTGGACATTGTAACCCCAAAATATATGAATTAAATATACTCAAACTCTTGAAGTTATCTCCTTCTTCCCATTTATAAACAGATGTAATTATCCTAGTTACTTTTGATGTGAAACAGAAAACAAAGGGAACAATTTCTGGTATCAAATAAAGTTAATTAGCCAGGCGTAGCAGCGCACGCTTGTAATCCCAGTACTTGGGAGGCTGAGACAGGAGGATCCAGGTTCATGGCCAGCCTCGGCTACTTAGTAAGGCCCTCTGCAACTTAATGAGACCTTGTTTCAAAATGAAGAATGAAAAATAGGGCTCGGTGTACCCCAGAGGTAGAATGCCCCTGGGTTCAATCCCTGTTACTGCCAAAAATAAATAAATAAGGTTAATTAGCCAGTGCCATACAAGCTTACACAAAATTTTAATTTAAGTGCCCAATCTGTATAATATACATATGCTGTGTGTGTGTGTGTGTGTATGTGTGTGTGATCTAGAATATGAAATAAAGATTCATGAAAATAAGAGGTGTCCTCTTTCTTCAAAAACTAAATTTAGTCTGTTTAAATCTTTTATTTTTTTCTAATTAGTCCTTAAAAAGATTCTTAGGCCTTTCATGGAAATCATCAAAATAATTAAAGTGAGCACACATAAAGATTAAAGTCAGAGCCAGCAGAGAAACAAGAGAATCATGTCAGTAAGTACAACAGGATAAAAAGTCAAAGACATGAGATCTGCTCACAGAGCACTTCCCAAAGGTTACATATCTGCTCCAGGCAAATAGCAGCAGAGAATCACCATTAAATCTTTCAGAAGATTAGGACCCATAACAAATTAAGCAATAAAAACAAAGGGAACACTTGCTGCTTTCCATACTCCTGTAAATCAAACAACAACAAAAAGCTTGCTTGCATTGTCTGTAAACAAACAGCTTTTCTCTCTCCACCCTGCCTGGTACTTGCAGCTTTGTAGTACCTTTTGCTGTTGTCATTCTCTAATATATTTAGCATCTAGATGCATATTTATAGACCTATTTGTTGAAATAATGCTGACACATATTTTAACTGTATTCCATGATTCTTTTTTAGAATACTACTTTGTTTTTATGTCAGAAATCCTTGATTACTAGTTGTTTCCTAGAACTGTCAGAAATCTGACAAAAATGTGGCCTATTATCTTTTTCTTTTTGCCTATGGCTGTTTCAAAATTTAAGATAATTTGTAGATTTATTTATTTTTTCAATATACTTTATTTTCTCCAATTGGATGAGTAATATACAGTTTTTCCATTTTAAAAATTTACATTTTAGTAGACTGATAAAAAGGCATTATAAACAATAGACTGAAGTATTAATAAGTGTCAAGGCAGCCATTAAGTTAGGTGAGGTTTTCTGTAAAAATGGAGAAGAAAGAACAAAAAATTGGGTCATATAAAATTTAGTTACAATCAAATTTTCTGACTCTTTTCTCAAATCAAGGAGGGCATAAAGCAGGATTGTTTATTGGAATGAGAATACTATGCTATGATATAGGACTTAACACCTTGGAAAGGACCTCAGGAGATGATACTAACATCCTGTTGTAATGGCTCCTGGAAACTTTGGAAAAGTGTTAGCCAGCACTAGGTGAAGTAGAATTGACAGAAGGGCCATGGGAGATGGGAGAAGGATCAAAAAGAAGTGGGCATTACTATCATAAACAATGTGTACATATGAGATTATACCAACATCATTCTCAGTACTACATGTGGGGGGGGGAGGCGAGGGGGAGGGACACCAAGAGCTGTGTGCATGTATGTTAACACCAAACTGATACTCATTGTGATGTGAGACTACAATGCACCAAAAAAAATAAAAACTAAATTGCTGAAATTTACAACCTTTATCACTAATGTGAGGAAAATACATGTTCTAGAGATTTTTTTAGATTAAATGAGTTTATGAGAGACTCAAGTAACTAATCAGTACAAAAAAATGTTAGTTGCAAGCACATTACTTCAGGAGTTCAAAGCTTTCATAAGATTTCAGGCTATTCCTCAAAAAGAGGAAAACAGAAAAACAGAATACAGAGTAATGTAGAAAGAGGCCTTCATGAATAAATATATAGATTGAGGAAAGTTCAGAGCGAGTCCAGTAACACAAATTGCAAATTATTTAAAGTTATCATACATATAGGAAAGTCCTTAGCAAAACATCTGGTATAGAAAGCTGAGGTAACCTCCAGAAAATTCTCAAATGCCAGTTACTGTGTATGGATAAAATTCCACTGGCATATCAGAGACATTGAATGGTTTAAGCAGACCTCATTACATAAGTACCATATAGAAAAAAAATTATAGGTCTAGAGAGCCAATTTGGCTAACTATATATGTTACCTGCCATATAAAAATGCCCATGTCAGATTTCTTTATTCATATGTATGGATATGAATATAGATACACATGTATTTCTATATTTTAAAAATAAAATTATTCTTTTGACTATATATGTGTGTAGCAAAATATTCAAATACATATAGCAAATATATAGCAAAATATTAAAAAATATATAGCAAATATATATAGCAAAATATTCAAATATATATAGGAAATATTATTGGAAATATTGTAGCAAAATATTCACATACACACACACACACGTGTGTGTGTGTGTGTGTGTGTGTGTGTGTGTGTGTGTAGCAAAATATTCAAATGTATCTTTGGGCATGACTGGTATACTATTTAGGTTATATAGCAATTCCCAAATCAGTGCTGGGCACAGTGCCAGTATTTAATGATAAAATTTACTGCATGAAACCCAGGGGCATTCTACCTCCGAGCTACACACCCAGACCTATTTTTTATTTTTAATTATGAAACAGGGTCTCACTAAGTTGCGGAGGGCCTTACTAAGTAGCTGAGGCTGGCTGCGAACCTGGGATCCTCCTGTCTCAGCCTCCCAAGTACTGGGATTACAAGCATGCGCCACCATGTCTGGCGAAAAATGTATTAATTTAAGAAACATTTTTAAGTGATATGTAATTCCAAGTTCATTGTTTTGTTAAAAATGGGCTTTTTAACACAAAATATATTTATCTATGTGCAAGTTCAATATATAGTTACCTGGTTTCTCTTTGACAAGATTTTTGGATTAAATTCCTTTAACCTTCTTTTATAGTATTGTATAGTAGTAGGAAAACCATGAAAAGTTCTACAGATCTCACATTTACACTATGTTTCCAAATAGGGTATTAATAACTCCATTTCACAGATCAGAAAACTCGAGATTAGATAGCCTAACATGTATATGAAAAGTAAAAGTAGCAGAGATGGAATTCCGACCAGATCTGACTAAGTAACTGACAAAACCATATGTTAGTTTTCCATTAGTCATGATGCCTCATAAAATTTTAACCAATGCAACTATGTATGTGCATGTTCCCGTATACAGAAATTAAATTACTGACCTGCACCTGCGATACCTAAGGAAATGGCTTCACAAATGTGACAGGATAACTGTATTTATTTATTTATTTATTCATTTATTTATTTTTTGCGGTACCAGGGATTGAACGCAGGGGCGTTCTACCTCCGCGCTACACCCCCGGCCCTATTTTTTATACTTTATTTTGAAACCGGGTTTCACGAAGTTGCGGAGCGCCTCGCTAAGGAGAGAGAAAGAGAGAGAGAGAGAGACAGAGAGAGCGAGAGAGCTGAGGCTGGCCGCGAACCTGGATCCTCCTGTCTCCGCCTCCCAAAGTACTGGGATTACAAGCGTGCGCCACCACGCCCGGCTAGGATAACTGTTTTTAAATTGTATTTTATTTTATTTTTTTGGTACTGGGGATGGAACCCAATAGCGTCCTACCTCTGAGCTACTCCTGCAGCTCCCGCTCCCTCCCTCCCTCCCTCTTTCTTTCTTTCTTTCTTTCTTTCTTTCTTTCTTTCTTTCTTTCTTTTTTTCTTTCTTTCTTTCTTTCTTCTTCTTTCTTTCTTCTCTCTCTCTCTCTCTCTCTCTCTCTTTCTTTTTCTCTCTGTCTTTTTTTTTAATGGTCTTACTAAGGTGCTGAGGGTCTTGCTAAATTGCTAAGACGAACTTGCTATCCTTCTGTATCAGCCTCCCAAGTAATGACAGGATAAAAGCAAACTTCTGGCCAGCAGAGCCACATACATGTCAGCTTCATATATATTATAAATGTCATTTAAACTCTCGGTTATGTTAATCACTCCCCAAAAGATGGGGTTGGTGCCAATATGACCTTAAAATACAGTGTTCATTCTCAATGAACATTTATTACTTACTAGTTTTGTTTGCAAGTTTTGTTAAGAACCCCTACACCAATGTGCATTTCTTGAGATGCAGAGGCCAAATAACTGAATACATTGAATCTATAAAAGATAATTATTTCAGACAAGGTGTGGTGGTTCACACCTGTAATCCCAGTACTTGTGAGGCTGAGACAGAAGCATCACATGTTCGAGGACAACCTCAGTAACATAGGGAGACTCTCAGCAACCTAGCAAGACCCTGTTTCAAAACAAGAAATAAAAAGGGCTGGCAGTGTAGCTCAGAGGTAGAATGCCCCTGGCTTCAACCCCCAGTACCACCCCCCAACACACACACACACAAATGATAATTATTTCAGAAAGATTTTTACCATACTGTGAATACAAGACATCATTCTTTTGCCTGTGTAGTAAACTATCATATGATACTAGGAAAAGAAACAGATACTGCTTTTCACTTTATCTTATGGAATGTTTGAGAATCATTTATTTTATGAATGAATTGGAACAATATCATGCTGCACTTTCATAAAAACAAACTTAATATGTACTTTGGGAAATAAAAACCAACAAAATATTTTTTGCTGACACTTAATTTCACCAAAGTTAATCCAGTGGAGAATAATAGAGTTGTCAAATGACATTGAAATGCAGAAACTATTATATGGTGAACTTTTTTTCTTTAAAAATAGCACTTCTCATGACACCATAGTTTACATAACACATAGAAGTGTCTCATGCAGAAAGAGGTCCATGTCATGTATTCAGAATTGGTAAGAATACGTCACGTTTGGGCCATACATCAAAAATAGGAATTTTCTAGAGAGGGTATGTCTTAAACATATTTCATTAAGCCATATTAATACATGCAGTGAAGTACTTGAATAAAACCAGAATTTTTTATAAATACATACATACACATGCACACAGAAAGAGGAGACAGAGAAGGAGAGAGAATAAAATATAAAAAACTTAATGAAATTAATAAGGTATACTTATATAAAGAGAAAAGGATGAGCAAAAACACTGAAATAAATACACTGTAACAATACCTATAAAAATCAGTAAATATAAAGAGAGACTTTTGTAGCACCATATATTTTTATGAGTTGTCACAGAACTCCCAAGGTGAGTCTGTCATCCTAAGCTACAGATCAGAGGCTAATAATTTTTTTTTTTTTCGGTACTGGGGATTGAACCCAGGGGCGTTCTACCTCCGCGCTACACCCCTGGCCCTATTTTTTATACTTTATTTTGAAACCGGGTCTCACGAAGTTGCAGAGGGCCTCACTAAGTAGAGAGAGAGAGAGAGAGAGAGAGAAAGGGAGAGAGAGAGAGA
>PVJS01042899.1:0-17302 GCA_004027185.1 Glis glis
CTGCGTGTATGTGGCGTGAGAGAGGTGTGATTGGAGGATTGCTTCTGGCGTGATTGGGGAGGGGTTGCTCGTACATAATATAAGCGGGATGCCGATGTTAAGGAGAGGAGGAAGCTGAGAAAGAAGGAAGAAAGAGGAAGCGGAGGAGGAAGCTGAGAGAGAGGATAATAAGGAGGAGGCTGCACCATCTGTACTGAAGTGTCTGTGTGTCGTCTTTCCTGGACTCTGCTGGTCAGAACTCCAGGACTGCGTCATACCACAACACCTGGTTTATTTTTTTTTTGAAACAGGGTTTTGCTAAGTTGCTGAGGGTCTTGCCAAGTTGCCAAGGCTGGCCTTGAACCTGTGATCCTCCTATCTCAGCCTCCCAAGCACTAGGATTACAGGTGTGCACCACTGTGCCTGGCTACTACAGCCTCTTTTTAAAAATGTGTGATTGAGCCAGGTGTGGCGGTGCACACATGTAATCCCAGTACTTGGGAGGCTGAGACAGGAGGATCCGGGTTCACGGCCAGCCTCAGCTACTTAGTGAGGCCCTCCGCAACTTAGTGAGACCCTGTTTGAAAATAAAGAATAGCTGGGCGTGGTAGCATACTCCTGTAATCACAGTACATGGGAGGCTGAAACAGGATGATTGCGGGTTTGAGTACAACCTCAGCAAGTAGTGAGACTCTCATCAACGTAACAAGAACCGTTTCAAAATAAAAATAAAATAGGGCTGGGGGTGTAGCTCAGAGGTAGAATGCTCCTGGGTTCCATCCCCAGTAACATACACACACACACACACACACACACGGCTGGGTATACAAATAAGGTACATTCTATCTGGTGCTTGACTTACAGTTTCAAATGGGTTTTTAATTTGCATTTCTGGCCAAGGTGATATTTTGTAAGTTCGTCTTGTTTTGCCATGACATTTTGTTGGAAAATCTTTACAAAGGGGAAAGACAGCCAGATTTCATAAGTACAAACCTGCAGGCCTTGGCCTTGTTCCAGAAGGCGGAGTCCCACAAAGTGGGGGCCGGGGTGTGTCTTGTTGAAAAGGGGCAGGTGGGCAGGCCTGCTTAGTTTTGTGTAGGGAGATGTGGTCTGGATCGGGGGAGCTCCCCTTGCCCCCTGAGTGCTGAGCTGTGTATGGCTAGCACAGGAAGACAAAATAGGACCTTAAGAGTGACATACAGAACCCAGCATGGTGGCGCATGCCTGTTATCCCAGTACTTGGGAGATTGAGATAGGAGGATCGCAGGTTCAGACAGCCTCAGCAAGTAGTGAGACTTTCATCAACCTAGTGAGACCCTGTTTTAAAATAAAAAAATAAAGTCAGACATGGTGGTGCACACCTGTAATCCCAGTACTTGGGAGGGTGAGATAGGAGGATCGCAGGTTCGCGGCCAGCCTCAGCTACTTAGTGAGGCCCTCCACAACTTAGTGAGACCCTGTTTCAAAATAAAGAATAAAAATAGGGATGGGGTGTAGCTGGGAGGTAGAATGTCCCTGGGTTCAATTCCTCGTACCATAATAAGTAAGTAAATAAATAAAGAAGATATGGCTGGGGTGTAGCTCAGAGGTAGAATGCTACTGGATTCAATGCCCAGTACCACACACACAAAAAGTGACATACAGGAGTGACAGTGGCTTTGTCATTTGCTTCTCCTGGCCTCTGCCCAGGCCCTGGGTAGAGGAGACATGAACGGGGAAGATTCCTCTGGCTCGGACTTGGCCTTCCCTTCCCCATCTTCGAGGCCTGGACCTAAGTTCCATGTTCTCCATCGGGTCACCGTCCCCAGTCCCCTCCTGCCAGCTGGCTGCTGACCTTTGTCTGATAATTTCTTTCCCGGACAGGTCTCCCTCCTCCTGAGTGCCAACATCGTTCTGCTACCTACGAATTTCCCAACCCTGTGTCCCTGCGATGTGGCCACCCAGGCCTGCAACACCAGGTAGGTCAGCAGATTCCATCCTATTTATAGAACCATGGCGCCGTTCAGACCTGGCGCCACTGTGGCGGCCTGCCTGGCAGCCACAGCGCACTCTTTTCTCTTTTTCCTTTATTCTCTAAAGGCTCAAAGATGGTTATTCTCACAATCAATCTGCAAATATGACCTCGTCAGAAACAGTTTTAGAAAACAGAGATATTTTGGAAGGATGTTGCCATGGTTAGATATAGAATGCTGCTGAAGAGCTCATGTATTAATGCTCAGGGCTGATGTAATTAAGTCATGAGGGTTGTAATCTCATCAGTGGATAAATCCATTGTAATGGATTTACTGGGTGGTAATGTAGGCAGGTGGGCTGTGGCCAGAGAAGGAAGGCGGGTCCCTGGGGGTGTGGACTTAGCAATTGTCCTTGTATCTCTGGATCCCCTTGTCTGCTCTCTGGCTTCTGGCCTCTGTGAGGTGAGAGCAGAGCCTTGCTCTTCCCTCTCTCTGCTTCCCGCTGCCATGTCCTGAGATCCATAGACCCCGCCTCCCATGGACTGAACAAATAAATCTTCCTTCCTCCAAGTTGTGCGGTCAGTCGTTTTGGATTATAGGAGTGAGATGTTGACTGAGACAGATGCATAGACACAGTATTTAAGTTCTACTTCATTTAGCTCTGACTGATAGTACTTTGGTTTGTTCCATTCTGGTCTTTTTCCTGTGCATTTATATTGTGTTGCCAATCAAAATACAAAGGTAATGTGTGTGTGTTGTGGGGTGCAGTAAAGAGTTTAACTTTGTCAGGAAGGACATCTGGCCTTGGCCTTCTGCTCCTGGCAGGGAGTCTTTGTTTGCCTGAGGCTTTGGTCTGGGCAGATAGTAAGTGTGACCTTGGGTGGGCCTGACCACACCAGAAAGACCAAAGGTATGATTTGAGGTGGGGACATTGGGTCATGCATTTGTAACAGACCTGGTGACTAGATCAACCTGTGGCAAATTCATCTATCTGTCCATCTGTTCATCTGTCCATCCATCCATCCATTCATCCACCTATCTTCCCACCCATCCACACATCTATCCATCTATATATCCATCATTCCATCCATCCTCCCATCCATCCATCCATCCATCCATCCATCCGCCCATCATCCATCCGTCCATCTATCATCCATCCATCCATCCATCATGCCTGTGTAGTGGAACCCCACTAAACCCACTGAGCGCTGAGGCTGGGGTGCGCTCCCTGCTTGCCAGTGCTCTGCGCATGCCATCACACATGAGGGGGAGCATGTCCGCGAGTCCATGGAGAGAGACCGGGGGAGCGCCATCCTTGAGGCTTGCCCTGGGCTCTGCCTCACGCATGTCCTCTCGGCGTGTGATTTTGAACCTGTGTCTATTCTCTGTGATACACTGGGTCTAACAGCTTTCATTGAGGTCTGGAGTTCTAGAAAATGATGGAACCTGAGGGTTTTGAAAAACCCCTGAGCATTTGTACAGTTGGCCTCAGGAGGAAAGGTGGTCATTTGGGGAACAGTACCCTAATTTTATAGTTGGCCTAAATAAATTCATAAATTGCATAAAGGGGAATTCTGCACGCGGTCCTGGGTTGGAGTTGTACCTTTCATCCATGCGGAAGCCTCCTTTAAGTCTTTTGTGCCTTGTGTCCTTACATGTAAATGGGGTTAAAATAGTATGTGCATCCAGAGGGTTGTTATGAGGAAGAAATGAATGTTTGTAGAGCTCCTAAGGACAGCTTCTGCCATAGGCTTAGGCCACAGGGATGCAGGTGATGTCTTCTGTACCAGACCCCTGGATTCTAGTTTATTGGGACTGTGAGTGTGTGTGTGTGTGTGTGTGTGTGTGTGTGTGTGTTACAGGGATTGAACCCAGGGTGCTCTACTGCTGAGCTGCACCCCCAGCCCTTTTTATTTTTTATTTTGAGACAGGGTCTTGTGAGGTTGCCAAGGCTGGCCTCAAACCTACGATCCTTCTGTCTCAGCTTCTAGCTCATTGCTTTTAATAGTTGAATGGATTTCACCTAGTCACCTCTGGGATTGCCAGAAAAAGAGTATGAATTTGGGCAGCAATATGCTTTGTAGGAAATGACTTTTTTTTTTGGTTGAATTTCAAGGTTTGCTAAATTAGCTAAGTCAGCTAACCTGAAGCAAGTATGTATTTAGTACCAAGTATTTATTGAGAAAGCATTAATTTGGCATGCAGTATGTGCAGAGGCTCTGTCCTGACAACCATGGGGCTATAAGAACAAATGTATCAGAAGAAGAGGAAAGAGAAGAAAATAAATACTCATTTGAGCATTTTCCAAGTATCAGTCTCTGTGAGTTAATTATTTCACTTAACACTCACACTGAAACACAGGAGGACAATGATATGACTCTATTTCCCAGAAGAGAAAACAGGTTAAAACTCTTGGCCAAGTTGCCAGAGTCAGAATGTGAAGTAGAATGTAAGGACACCTCCTTTCAGAGCCTGCTCGTTTCGAGCTGTGTTTCAACACCAATGAGATGTGGACCTTGATCTGAAAGAACTCCTGTCTCTTCGTAGAAGGGTGGTAAAGGTGAGACATGATATGGCTACAAAAAGCTCAGACTTTTATAAGCACCTCCCACTTTACCCAGTTGCTTTGTTACGCAGTGTGTGTTGTCAGCTTCCCGGTACTGTAACAGATGTCCGAGACAATCAGCTTATGAAGAGGAAAGGTTTATTTCTCTTAGAGGTGTTGCTCCATGATCAGCTGGTCCATTGCTTCCAGGCTATAGCCAGGGAGCATGGCCAGAGGAACCTGTTCACCCCATAGCTGGATGGCAAAGAGAGAGGAAGGGGAAGGGGATGGATTCCCATAGTCCCCTTTGAGGGCATGCCCCCCCCAATGACCTCACTTCCTCCCCGTAGGCACCGCCTCTTTTGTGTGTGTGTATGTGCTTGTGGTGCTGGGGATTGAACCCAGGGGCATTCTACCTCTGAGCTACACCCCCAGCCCTATTTTTTATTCATTTTGAAACGGTCTCACTAAGTTGTGGAGGGCCTCACTAAGTAGCTGAGGCTGGCCGCGAACCCGGATCCTCCTGTCTCAGCCTCCCAAGTACTGGGATTACAAGCATGTGTCACCACGCCCGGTTGCCTTTTTTTAATTTTTGAAATAGGGTCTCTGTAGGTTCTGAGGGATTCTCTAAGTTGCTGAGGCTGGCCTCGAACCTGCAATCCTCCTGTCTTAGCCTCCCAAGTACTGGGATTACAGGTGTGCGCCTCCATGCCGGCTCCAACCTTCTCGTTTAAGAGGACAGGATGCCTTGTCCCCAGCATTTCTGCACCAAGCCCTGGGAGTTCATTTGCATATCCTTTGACTCTAGGCTAAGACACTAACCATGTTCCTAATCTGTAGCTGTTGCCATAAAGGTGTCAGAAACACTTTCGGAATCTGGGATCTGTTTTTATTCTTTGGAATCCCAGGTAAACCGGGGGCAAACATTGGACCCATCCTCCCAGGTACTTTGTTCTGAAACTCACTGGACTGTTAGGATTCGGGAGAGAATTCAGGAAACGTCTGCTCTGAGAAACTTCCACTTGAAAGAAACAATAACAATTAATTTGCCCAACTCATCCAGCAAATTTGTGTGTGTGTGTGTGTGTGTGTGTGTGTGTGTGTGTGTGTTACTGAGGTTTGAACCCAGGGGCATTCTATCTCCGAGCTACACCCCTAAGCCTATTCATTTTTTGTTTGGAAACAGGTTCTTGCTAAGTTGCTGAGAGTCTTGCTACTTGCTGAGGCTGTCCTTGAACCTGGGATCCTCCTGTCTCAGCCTCCCAAGTACTGGGATTACAAGCATGTGAAACCACGCCCAGCTCACTCAGTGACCTTTAATTGGGCACTACTATGTCTCAGTCAAAGAGCTAGAAACTGGGGCCAAGGACAGTGATGCACGCCTGTATTCCCAGTACTTGGGAGGCTGAGACAGGAGGATTGCAGGTTCAGACAGCCTCAGCAACTTAGTGAGAGACTCTCAGCAACTTAGTGAGACCCTGTTTTAAAATAAAAAGTAAAGCTGGGCATGGTGGCACACACTTGTAATCCCAGTACTTGGGAGGCTGAGGCTGGAGGATCCGGGTTCGCGGCCAGCCTCAGCTACTTAGTGAGGCCCTCCGCAACTTAGTGAGACCCTGTTTCAAAATAAAGAATAAAAAATAGGGCTGGGATGTAGCTCGGAGGTAGAATCCCCCTGGATTCAATCCCCAGTACTGCAAAAAAAAAAAAAAAAAAAAAAAACGGGGTGATTCTCCACCCAGGCAGTCTTAATACAGGGCCTTGATGGATTTAGACTTGAATCATGACAAAGTATTTCTGCAGACAGTCTCAGCCAACGCCCACAAAGCATGTGGAGGGGCCGGGGCTGGTTATTCCATTTTCCAGATGAGGAAGCTGAGGCTGGGGAAGGCAGAGTAAGTGGTAGTGGAACCAGGTCTCAAAACCACAACTCCCACCAGGCGCGGTGGCGCACGCTTGTAATCTCAGTACTTGTGGGGACTTGGGCAGGAGGAGGCAGGTTCGAGGCCAGCCTCGGCAACTTTGACCCTGTTTCAAAATAAAATGTAGAAAGGGGCTGGGAGTCGCTGGGCGTGGTGGCGCACGCTTGTAATCCCAGTACTTTGGGAGGCGGAGACTGGAGGACCCAGGTTCACTGCCAGCCTCAGCTCTCTCTCTCTCTCTCTCTCCCTGTCTCTCTCTCTCTCTCTCTCCCTGTCTCTCTCTCTCTCTCTCTCTCTCTCTCTCTCTCCCTGTCTCTCTCTACTTAGTGAGGCCCTCCGCAACTTCGTGAGACCCGGTTTCAAAATAAAGTATAAAAAATAGGGCCGGGGGTGTAGCGCGGAGGTAGAATGCCCCTGGGTTCAATCCCCGGTACCGCAAAAAAAAAAAAAAAAAAAAAAAAAGAAAGGGGCTGGGAGTGGAATTCAGAGGTAGAAGGCCCCTGGGTTCAATCCCCAGTACCAAAAAGAGAAAAAGAAATTACAACTTTCTCTAAAAGCATGAGCTAAAACTAATAAACTGGTTTGCTGGTAAAAATTTGGGCAAGTGACTTAATGTTTCAGGGCCTCAGTTTCCCCTCTTACAAGATGGCAGTAAGAGAATGTATTTTGCCAAGTTACTGAGATGGCTGGGTCAAATAATGTAGAAGAATGTTAATAGGTAGATGTCTCTTGGTAGGTAGAGGTAGATAAAATAGATAGTAGCATGCTTAAACCCTTGGGATACAGCTGAGAATGTAAGAGGAGCACCACTACCATAATAATCCTGCCTCATGTTTATTGAGTACTTACTACATTCTAGATCATTCTATTAATATTTCTATTTTATAGCTAAGAAAACCTAAGCATGAGGAATTGAGGTTACTTGCCTGAAGTTACACAATTATTGATAAAAATCATAAAGCACTCTGGGTGTGTGGGTGCATAGTCTGTCAGCTATAAAATGCAGTGCCCCCCACTTGGTCTGCTGGTTTACCAACATGTGACTTTGGCCTCCTCAGCCTTTCTGAGCCATGGCAAAAGGGACATTCGTCACACCCCTACTTCCATGGAAGTCAAAATACTGGACCCTGAGCTTGGTGGGGCTGGTGCACGCCCGAAATCCCAGCACTTGTGAAGCGGAGACAAGAGGATCGCGGGTTCGAGGCCAGCCTCAGCAACGTAGTGAGACCCTCAGCAACCAAATGAGACCCTGTTTCAAAAGAAAAAGTAAAACGGGCTAGGGGTGTAGCTCAGAGGTAGAATGCCCCTGGGTTCAATTCCCAGTAGCATAAACAGTCAAGTAATTCTGAGCCCTGTTAGGGTTCCCTGAGGCCCCCTAGTTCTAGCTAGGCTACCTCACTGTGCGGATATATTCCTCACTAGTTTTCCTCCACTCCACGCCAGGTATTTGGCCATCTACCATGACGCAGGCCAAGTAAATAGCGTGGATGCTTTGAGCCTGTTTTCCGGGTGCATGCTGGGAAGGGAGCAGGATCAAGGGCGTCCTCTGCCCATCTCAATGTGAGAGGCAAGAGCTGTGATTTTGTTCCTGGGTACGGTCTGTTGTCTCCAGCTGCCAGGCTGAGGCTGAAGGGACAGAGGGGCCACCTCGGGGGTTTGCCAGGATTTCTGTGAAGCGGGTTCCCTGGTTGATGTCCCCGTCTTGGGCAGGACAGAAGCCTACATCTTCTGTCCAGACACCTCTGATGTGTGGTGCGGGGTGCAGCAGCTCTGGGGCTAAAACGCTTCCCTTTCTCATTGGTTGGTTAAGAAAAACACGCTTGGGCGATTGCCATAGTCCTTCTGTTCATCACTGCCTGGGGTGTTTGGATGGAGCGTGTGTGGTGTTTTTCTCTTGCATCAACATGAGGAAAGGCTGGGCGAGGCAAGCCATGCAGGCGAATAATTAAAGTGCCTCTGATAAGCCAGACGGAGTGGGGCACGCCTGCAATCCCAGTACTTGGGAGGCCAAGACAGGAAGATCGCAGGTTCGAGGCCAGCCTCAGCAAGTACTGAGACTCTCAGCAACCTAGCGAGATACTGTTTCAAAATAAAAATAAACCTGGGTATGGTGGCGCACGCTTGCAATCCCAGTACTTGGGAGGCTGAGACAGGAGGATCGTAGGTTCATGGCCAGCCTCAGCTACTTAGTGAGGCCTCCGCAACTTAATGAGACCCTGTTTCAAAATAAAGAACAATAAAATAGGGCTGGGAGTGTAGCTTGGAGGTAGAATGCCCCTAGGTTCAATCCTCAGTACTGCCATAAATTAAAAAAAAAAGGGCTGGAGATGTAGCTAAGTGGTAGAATGCCCCTGGGTTCAATCCCTAGCACCACAAAGAAGAAAGAAAAGGAGGAGGAGGAGGAGATAGAGAGAGAAAGAGGGAAACAGGGTTTTGCTAGGTTGCTGAAAGTCTCACTAAGTTGCTGAGGCTGGCCTCGAACCTGTGATCCTCCCGTCTCAGCCTCCCAACTACTGGGATTACAGGCATGAGCTACCACGCCCGGCTTCCTTATCACTATATGTGTTGTCCCATGTGTATCCTGTTACTGCCTGAAAAACTTTGCAGCGTGTGACCGCCTGGGTGTACACTGTGGAGTGGCTAAAGCCAGCTAGTCGACATGTCGACGACCCCACGTGCTTAGCATTGTTCTGCAGTGAGAACGTTGAAAATCTCCTGTCTTCGCAATGTGCGAGTCAGGCTGTCCCAGGGGCGACAGAGACGTGGGGTCCCTGACTCCCTGGGTTGTCATACTCTGGCTCCGATTGTTTGGCTTTGAATGTGGGAAAGTCGCATGTGTGACGCGGCTGTCCAGTGGCCTGTGGGTGGCCGTCCCTACCGTCTTCTGCCCTTCGCAAGCTGAGACTGCAGATGTTGCTCCTGAACTGTGTTTACATTTTTTCTCAATCAGTACCTAGACTTGGTCAGATTCTACCAGTTACAAGCAAAATAATTTTGGGTCTGGCTCTCTCACTCCTGCAATAATAGAAACTGGAGGCATCATGCTGGGCGTGGCGGCGCATGTCTGTGATCCCAGTAGTTGGGAGGCTGAGACTGGAGGATCGCAGGTTGGAGGCCAGCCTCAGCAATTTAGTGATGCCCGCCTCAGAAATTTAGCAAGATTCTGTTTCAAAATTAAAAAAAGGGCTGGGAGTGTAGTGTGGAGGCAGAATGCCCCTGGGTTCAATCCCCAGTACAAAAAAATAAACCAAAGAAAATATCTAGAGAGAGAGAGAGAAGAAAGAAAGAGGAAAGTCAGTCACATCCAAAGCACTTTCCACAGGCTCTTTATATAAAACAGAGTTCCTGTTAGAGACCAAGGTTGCAAAGCCTTCTGGGTAGAATGGGCCTGGCTGGGTTTCCCAAAAGCCAGAGGCCATTGCAGGTAAATAAGCCAGAAGCAAAGGGTAGAGAAGGAGCAATCAGAAAAGCAGGAGTTAAAAAACAAACAGACAAAAAAAAGCCAAAAAAACAAAAATACAAGCCAGGTGCAATGGTGCACCCCTGTCATCCCAATACTTGGGAGGCTGAGACAGGAGGATCGCAGGTTCAAGGCCAGCCTCCGCAACTTAGTGAGGCCCTCTGCAACTTAGCAAGACCCTGTTTCAAAATAAAAAATAAAATAGGGCTGGGGGTGGAGCTCAGAGGTAGGAGGCCCCTGGGTTTAATCCCTAGTATCAAGAAATAAAAAAAAAGAGAGAGAGAGATCATTGGTGACTGGATTTCAAGTTCCTAGGACCTGGGTCTTAATCATCCGCACATCCCCAGTAGAAAAAGTTGTTTCTTTTTCTTAGAAATGTGGGAAGGCAATTAATTTGAGGGCTGAAAATACTGACCATAAAGGGAGATAAAATCTGGCCCAGAGGTCTCTTCCATTTGGCTCGTTCAATGTTCAGTTGGCAGCATTTAATAATGCAGAGATTAGCCGGGCGTGGTGGCGCACACTTGTAATCCAGGACTTGGGAGGCTGAGACAGGAGGATTGCAGGTTCACGACCAGCCTCAGCTACTTAGTGAGGCCCTCCGCAACTTAGTGAGACCCTGTTTCAAAATAAAGAATAAAAAATAGGGCCGGGGGTGTAGCTTGGAGGTAGAATGCCCCTGGGTTCAATCCCTAGTACCGCAAAAAACAAACAAACAAACAAACAAACAAAAAGGAGAGATTTCTCAGGGCTGGGGATGTGGCTCAGAGGCGGGGCTCTTGCCTAGCATGTGTGAGACCCTGGTTCCATCCCCAGCATGACAAAACAAAACAAAACAAAAAATATCTCATAAAAATTCCATGCATTTTTTTCATTTTAATGTTTGGTACTGGTGATTGAACCCAGGGGCATTCTACCTCTGAGCTACACCCCCAGCCCAATTTTTTATTCTAAAAATTGCGTTTTTTTTTTTTTGCGGTACCGGGGATTGAACGCAGGGGCGTTTTACCTCCGAGCTACACCCCCGGCCCTATTTTTATACTTTATTTTGAAACTGGGTCTCATGAAGTTGCGGAGGGCCTCACTAAGTAGCTGAGGCTGGCCGCGAACCTGGATCCTACAGTCTCAGCCTCCCAAGTACTGGGATTACAAGCGTGCACCACCACGCCCGGTTTAAGATTGAGTATTTTGAAAGAGCCTAGCACAGTGGTCACAGTGTCCATGTGGCACAAGCTAGTTGAGCCTGGGTGGCTTTGTTAGGCAGTTCTGTGAGTTCTGTGGTCGCTGGTTATTTACTTGGACTCTGTATTAGTCAGCATTCTCATGGCTATAATCTAAAAGATTTAAGCCAGGCGTGGTGGCACACACTTGTAATCCCAGTACTTGGGAGGCTGAGACAGGAGGATCGCAGGTTCACAGCCAGCCTCAGCAACTTAGTGAGGCCCTCCGCAACTTAGTGAGACCCTGTTTCAAGATAAAGAATAAAACAGGACTGGGAGCCGGGCGTGGTGGCGCACGCTTGTAATCCCAGTATTTGGGAGGCTGAGATAGGAGGATCTCAGGTTCACAGCCAGCCTTGGCAACTTATAGTGAGACCCTGTTTCAAAATAAAGAATAAAAAAAATAGGGCTGGGGGGTGTAGCTCGGAGGTAGAATGCCCCCGGGTTCAATCCCCAGTACTGCAATAAATAAATGAATGAATAAATAAATGAATAAATAAATAAATAAATAAATAAATGACTTGACCACATAACTTAGAGGAAGGAAGATTGATTAGTTCGCGGTGTGGGGGTTCAGTCTCTGTGAGGCCGGGGACCGTGGATCTCAGGGCATGGTGGTGGGAAGTGGAGAAAGGGAGAGCGCAAGGCTTTGCTCTCACACGGAGGCCAGAACCAAGAGAGTGACTGAGGGAGGGAAGGAGGAACCATATATCACCCCCAGGCCATAGCCCCGGGGACCCGCCTTCTCCAGCCACACCCTACTGGCTCAGGCCACCATCCAGGTAGACCCATTCTAATGGATTTAGCCACTGCTGGGATTACAACCCTCATGACTGGATTACATCAACCCCAAACATCAATTTATTTATTTATTTATTTTTTGGGGGAGTACCGGGGATTGAACCCAGGGGCGTTCTACCTCCACGCTACACCCCCGGCCCTATTTTTTATACTTTATTTTGAAACCGGGTCTCATGAAGTTGTGGAGGGCCTCACTAAGTAGAGAGAGAGAGAGAGAGAGACAGAGAGAGAGAGAGAGAGAGAGAGAGCTGAGGCTGGCCTCGAACCCGGATCCTCCGGTCTCCGCCTCCCAAAGTACTGGGATTACAAGCGTGAGCCACCATGCCCAGCCCAAACATCAATTTATGAGCTCTTCAGAGGCCATTCTATAACGAGAACAGGCTCTGACGGTAGTTGGTTGGATCCCTGAGTAAAAAAGACGTTCCCCATTTCCTAGGGGACCGCCTTCTGCTGCACCAAGAAACACACACACACCTTTCCACCAGGCATCTGGGAATAGCCGCAGAGGTGGGATGGGAAGGGATGTCTGCCCCGTGAACCCAGGCTCCCTGTGCTGATCTCACGAGACACACTGATGAAGGGGCTAATTAGCATTCATCATTTCCTGCCAGCAAAGCCTTGGGGATGATGGGGTTTAACTGGATATTGCAAAGTCATCCCTCCTTGCCCCCCATAAATAATTAGATAAAGGTATACATGGACTTCATAAAACTTTTATTGATATGTTTACCATGCCCCCCCAAAAATCCATTGTTTATTTAAAATATGAATTGCACTTGAAAAAGAGTGACAATTGGGACCCCAGCCTGGCCCTGGAGGAGTTCTCATGTGCGGCCAAAACAGCATGCACATCTAGCATTTCGTGATTGCGTCACTCCAAATTGCATCCTGGGAAATTCCTTCTTGCAGGGTGCCATTTATCCCTTTGGTAGGTCATGGCTAGGAACCAACAAGAAAAACAGATCTATCCTAAGACTTCCTAGAACATTCCTGGCTTTAAAACTACTGACCCTCAGGGACCCACTGGAAAACAAAATCCCTGTTTATGCTGCTCGCTGGCTGTCCTGGCAGACCTCGAGGGTGGCCTCAGCCTCTGGGTCTGCTGGGTTCCTGCAGCGGGCAGGCAGGCAGCCCTTCAGGAGCGTTTGGACTTGCTACAGGTGGGGCACAGGAGCTGACCCTTGGTGACAATATACGCCCGGCCACTCAGCAGCTGCTCACAGCCTTCACACACAAAGTGTTTCCGGTGCCAGGCCAGGTCTTCCACGCGCTGGTAGTCGTCCGAGAATATGATCTAGAAAGGGGAGCAGAGGCAAGCATGACTCATGTTCTGTCCCTAGGTAGAGACAGTGGCGTTGAGGACCATAGTTATGGGATGGTGGTTCATCCTGTCCTGTTCTTGTTCTGACTTCTAAATACATCTGCAGTTAAATGGACCTTCTGACTATGGAGTCAGAGAGCAACCAGGATGAGTTTTCATGTAGACGTTTACGTTGACCAACTCTGTAACTCTGTGCAAATGACTTCCTCTCCCTCTCCCCACCTACCCCACTGGGTCTCACCTCGTCACAGCCGGAGCACCGGGGCCGCAGGCTCTGGCAGTAATGACGGCCGCACCAGGGAGCACCATCCTTCCAGAAATAGATGAGGTCCACCAGCGGCTCGGAGCACTGGACGCACACGAAGCAGGCCGGGTGCCATTGCTTGTCGTAGCCGGCCCTGTCTGAGTAGACCACTGGGCTGTCGGCAGGGGCCACCCCCTTGCAGAGCTCACACACCTGGAAAGGTCAGAGAAGACCGGGAGGGGACAGGTAGTCAGGCGAGCATGGTGACCAGGGTACCAAGCCCAGCTCCAAGCCAGGCGTGGTGGCACACGCTTGTCATCCCAGTACTTGGGAGGCTGAGACAGGAGGATCACAGGTTCGAGACCAGCCTCAGCTACTTAGTGAGGCCCTCCACAACTTAGTGGGACCCTGTTTCAAAATAAAGAATAAAAAATAGGGCTGGGGGTGTAGCTCGGAGGTAGAATGCCCCTGGGTTCAATCCCCAGTACCATAACAAACAAACAAACAACCCAGGTCCAGCCTCTATTCCCTGTGCAACTTTGGGCAAGTTAATCTACCTCTCTGTTCCTCAGTTTTATCACCTGCAGAGTAGGAAAATTATGTTGTCTACCTAATAGGTTACTTGTGCTCCCTAGGTTTGATCCCCAGTACCACACACAAAATAATGATGATGAGGATGAGCTGTAATCACCTGTTATCCTGACCCCAGCCCTCCTCCGGGTTAAGGTTAATAACCTTCCCAACACAACACAGTCATGTTGAAGGCAGACGGGAGGGAGGCCTGGGTCTCCTTTCCAGGAGGCCAGGAGCGTGGGGCCGGGCAGAGGCTGCTGCTCTCACGCGTAACCTGTATTCTGTCCCATGTCACATTTCTCCGTCTGTGCCCGGCGGCAGAATGGAGGCGCACGCGCATTCCTGGGGGTGCTCAGGCTGCAGGGACCCCGGTGGCACTTGTTAAAGCAGGCCATTGCTGACTCCCAGGGCCTGCGGCGAGGCCACGAATCTGTCAGTTACCGGGGAGGCTGGCAGGCGTGGCCCCCGCCGGAGGGCTGAAAATGGCTGTGTCAAAGAGCAGCAAAAGCCATGTCCCCTATTTGGCCCAGGTCCCGCAAAGGCCAGTTTGAATTCCTGGCATACTTAGGTTCTGAGGAAGCCCAGTGCGGCCATTCTTAGCTTCTTCTGCTGCTGTGGGCCTGGTGCCCGGGCCAGGCAGACTTCTTTGGGGCCAGGGTAAGAGGCATAGAGAGGAGGAATTTTTTTTCTTTTCTTTTTTTTTTTTTTGTGGTAATTGGGATTGAACCCAGGCACTTTTACCTATGAGCTATATCCCCAGACCCCCCCCCCTTTTTTGGCAGTAGAGTCTTGCTAGGTTGCTGAGAGTCTCGCTGTGTTGCTGAGGCTGGCCTCAAATCTGTGATCCTCCTGTCTCAGCCTCCCAAGTACTGGAATTACAGGTGTGTGAAACCACGTCCAGCTGAAGAGTAATTTTTATTTTTATTTTATAGACAGATATAATTTATTTATTTATTTATTTTGCGGTACTGGGGATTGAACCCAGGGGCATTCTACCTTTGAACTACACCCCCAACCCTATTTTTTTTCTTTATTTTGAAGTAGGGTCTCACTAAGTTGTGGAGGGCCTCACTAAGTAGCTGAGGCTGGCCATGAACCTGTGATCCTCCTGTCTCAGCCTCCCAAGTGCTGGGATTATAAGTGTGCGCCACCACGCCTGGCTTATTTTTTATTTTGAAACAGGATCTCGCTAAGTTGCTGAGGCTGGCCTTGAACCTGTGATCCTCCTTCCTCAACCTCCCAAGTAACCAGGATTATAGGCATGCACCACCATGTCCAGCTTTCCCAGTCCTATTTTATTTTATTTTTGGTACTGGAGGTTGAACCCAGAGGTATTCTGACCTACACCCCTTGCCCTATTTTATATTAATTAATTAATTTCTGTTTGGTGCTGGGGATTAAACCCAGGGGCATTCTACCTCAGAGCTACACACTTGCCCTTTTTTATTTATTTATTTTTTTGTGTTTTTTTTTTTGCGGTACTGGGGATTGAACCCAGAGGCATTCTACTTCCAAGCTTCACCCTCAGCCCTATTTTTTGTTCTTTATTTTGAAACAGGGTCTCACTAAGTTGCCGAAGGCCTCGCTAAGTAGCTGAGGCTGGCCTTGAACCTGCGATCCTCCAGTCTCAGCCTCCCAAGTACTGGGATTACAAGCGTGCACCACCATGCCTGGCTCCTTTTTTATTTTGAAGTAGGATCTCGCTAAGTTGTCGAGGCTGGCCATGACCCTATGATACTCTTGTCTGAGCCTCCCAAGTCCTGTGATGACAGGCATGGACCATCATGCCCAGCCCAACTCTCCTAAATCAGACCTTGCTCGTGAGAACGTGTCCACTATTTTCCAAGTAATCTGGTTCGCAGACTGTTTTCCCCCTGGAAAGGGGGTGGGTGTGGAACAAACCTCTCAGGGTAGAATGGCCGCGAGGTCCCGTCTGTGCCAGTGTTTAAATGGTGCGTGATTCTTAGTGAAAAGGGGTGAAAAGAAAGCTTTGGGGTGCTCTGTGCTTGGGGCCTTGGCAATTTGTAAATAACTGTTTTGAAAAAGCAGAGATTATATTCGATGGCTGCCTCCAGTGCTGGGTGGCAATGGGGTTCCCTCAATTGTGATGTATTGAAATCATAGTGGCAAATTCTTGGGTCCTCTTCCAAGCAACGTGGGGATTTAAGACCCTTGTCTTGAATATGGTCCCAGCCTAGTGACTCGGTTGCAGAGAACAACCTGGCAGAAGTGATGCTGTACGCCTCCCGAGGCTGTCACAAAGGCAGTAAGATGTTCCTCGGCTTGCAAGGGGATCGCAGTAAAAAACCTATCAAAGCCAGGCGTGGTGGCGCACACTTGTCATCCCAGTACTCGGGAGGCTGAGACCGGAGGATCCGGGTTCGCGGCCAGCCTCAGCTACTTAGTGAGGCCCTCCGCAACTTAGTGAGACCCTGTTTCAAAATAAAGAATAAAAAATAGGGCTGGGGGTGTAGCCCGGAGGTAGAATGCCCCTATTTTTTATTCTTTATTTGGAAACAGTCTTGCTAAGTTGTGGAGGCTGGCCTCGAACCTATGATCGCAGTGGCGATCACACGGAGGGGTCTGGAGGTCCCACCTGTCTAGCCCCCCACGTGTATCCGCCCAGCACCCTGCACAGTGGTCAGAGACGAGCTGTCCCCCGAGCCCTGTCCCCACACAGCATGGGGCGAGTTTGATGACGTAAAATACTGATGTGAGAATTACTATTCCGGCTACCGAGATGGAAATGACCACGTCACCAGGTGTCACAGGCAGCAGCAGATTTGGATGGGGACCCAGGGTTACGTGACACAGAACTGGCTCTGAGGCCCAAGCCCTGTTGTCCTGCAGAGAGGGATCCGGTGCGGGGCCCTCGCTGGCTGGCCAGGAATCCTGCCTCGCTCCACTGGTTCCTCTGGAAGGCTCGGGGCCAGAGGCCCGGCCAGGCCAAACCCCGAGGGTCTCATGAAAGTCTCGCTAGTGCAGTCTAGTAAATATTAGCACAAGGGCCTCGAATCCGGGCGCTGGGCTCGTTCCAACGCAAACACACCACAATTTATTTATAAACAGCATCTCTCCATCTCCTCTTATGGTCTCATCTCTGCTTTGCTGTCTCGTGGATCCCAGAGGGTGGCTCTTCCCCTCCTCCGTCTCCTCCTCCTTGTCATCCTCCTCCGTCTCCTCTTCCTCCTCCTCCGTCTCCTCTTCCTCCTCCTCCGTCTCCTCTTCCTCCTCCTCCATCTCCTCTTCCTCCTCCTCCATCTCCTCTTCCTCCTCCTCCATCTC
>PVJS01042900.1:0-17306 GCA_004027185.1 Glis glis
AGCTGTCTGCACACACACTGGTCTAGCTGTCTGCACACACACTGGTCTAGCTGTCTGCACACACACTGGTCTAGCTGTCTGCACACACACTGGTCTAGCTGTCT
This sequence comes from Glis glis, assembly GCA_004027185.1. Taxonomy (NCBI): domain Eukaryota; kingdom Metazoa; phylum Chordata; class Mammalia; order Rodentia; family Gliridae; genus Glis; species Glis glis. The sequence continues at coordinate 105 of PVJS01042900.1, forward strand.
GCACACACACTGGTCTAGCTGTCTGCACACACACTGGTCTAGCTGTCTGCACACACACTGGTCTAGCTGTCTGCACACACACTGGTCTAGCTGTCCGCACATGCACTGGTCTGTTCACGGTCTGGCTGACCTCACGCCGGGGACACCCAAGCTTTAAGAGAAATCTGGACGCTCCGCAGAGTGCGTTCTCCTGCCTTGTTTACCTTCCTCAAAAGTGTCTTGGCTCTAATTTGCTCTTTGCATTTTCATATGGATTTTAGAGTCAGTGTGTCAAGTAATGCAATAAAAGCCTGGTGGGATTTTGATTGAGAATCACATTAAATTGATTAGTCTTTTGGGAGAGTTTTTATAACACTGAGACTTTGAACCTAAGAATATAACATCATCTCCTCATTTATTTGGGTTTCTTTAATTTTACTCAATGTCTTTTATAATTTTGCTTATAGAAATATTACTCATACTCTGACCACCTTATTCCTAAATACTTGATATATATACATATGTATACTACACACACACACACAAACACACACACATATACTTGATGTATATATAATTTTGAAACGGTCTCACTAAGTTGCTGAGGATCTTGCTAAGTTGCTGAGGCTGACCTTGAACCTGTGATCCTCCTGTCTCAGTCTCCCAAGTACTAGGATTACAGGTGTGTACCACTGTGCCCGACTTAGTGTAAATGGTATTTTAAATAATTATTTGAGCTAGGTGTGGTGGCGCACACTTGTAATCCCAGTACTTGGGAGGCTGAGACCAGAGCATCACGGGTTCGCGGCCAGCCTCAGCTACTTAGTGAGGCCCTCCACAACTTACTGAGACTCTGTTTCAAAATAAAGAATAAAAAAATACGGCTGGGGGTGTAGCTTGGAGGTAGAATGCTCCAGTATTTAAAAAAACACACAAATAATTATTTGATTCCAGTTTGTTGATAGTGTATAGATGTGTAATTGACTTATGTATATTAATTCATATTCAGGTAACTCACTATAGTGTCTTATTCATTTTAATAGTTTATCCCTAGATTATGTCAGAAATTTTAAGTATACATTATTATCTCTAAATTACAACACCTTTGGTACTTTTCTTTTTTCTTTTTTTTTTTTTTTTGTGGTACCGGGGATTGAACCCAGGGGCGTTCTACCTCTGCACTACACTCCCGGCCCTATTTTTTATACTTTATTTTGAAACCGGGTCTCACGAAGTTGCAGAGGGCCTCACTAGGTAGAGAGAGAGAGAGAGAGAGAGAGAGAGAGAGAGCAGAGGCTGGCCGCGAACCCAGATCCTCCGGTTTCCACCTCCCAAAGTACTGGGATTACAAGCGTGCGCCACCACGCCCGGCGTACTTTTCTTTTTCTTACACCTTTTATTTCTTCTCCTTGACTTGCTACACTAAGGCCTCTTCACCAAGTTGAACTGATGAAAACAGACATCTCTGCTTTTTTTTTCTGGCTGATCTCTAAGGGAAAGATTTCTATGTTCACAATTAAGTGTGATATGGTTGCTACTTTTTGAAGAATGAAGACCCTCTAGCAGAACAAGTCGTTTCCATTCTATTCCAAATTTTCTAAGTTTGTTGTTGTTGTTGTTGTGCTGGGGATTGAACCCGGGGGCATTCTATCTCTAAGCTATACCCACAGCCCATTTTTATTTTTTTATTTTGAAACAGAGTCTCGCTAAGTTGCTGAGGCTGTCCTTGATCCTCCTGTCTCAGCCTCCTAAGAATTTTAAAATCATAAATGGAAACTGAACTTTATCAAATGACTTTTCAGCCAGCGTCAATCAAGATAACTGCATGATTTGTCTTCTTTAATCTATTAATAGAAACAGAATACCTTTTCTGTTTGAGCGTGTATTACTATTATAGTTAGCAAAACAACAAAGTTGGAAAGAGAAAGCTTTGTGGAGATCCTGCTCTTGCACCTGAAGGAATGTCGGGCTCAAGCTGTCCCAGATGTGGTGGGGCATCTGTCCCAGATGTGGTGGTACAGGTCTTCTGGGAAAGGGCCACCATTCTGAAACTACTGAAGTTTCATCTGCCAATACAGGGAGGTAGAATAACCTTGGGAATATTAAGGTCACCTTGAAGGACATAAGCCATGAAAACTTAAACAGCTTCATTCATGGGTTATTTATTAATTCAATTGTTTATTCATTCATTCATTCATTCATTCATTCATTCATTGGTACTGGGGATTGGACCCGGGGCATTCTACCTCTAAGCCACACCCCTGGCCCTTTGTCATTTTTATTTTGGAACAGGATCTTACTTGGTTGCTGAGGGTCTCACTAAATTGCTGAGGCTGGCTTTGAACCTGCAATCCACCTGTCTCAGCCTCCCAAATACTGGGATGACAGGTGTGTGCCACCATGGCTGGCTTCATGGGTTGCTTCTATGTATATTCCAGAACCATTTGCCATTTGTTCTTAGTTCTGTCTCAATTTTTTTTTTTTTTTGGTGGTACCGGAGATTGAACCAAGGGGCATTCTACCTCCGAGCTACACTCCCAGCCCTATTTTTATTCTTTATTTTGAAACAGGGTCTCAGTTGCAGAGGGCCTCACTAAGTAGCTGAGGCTGGCTGCGAACCTGCGATCCTCCTGTCTCTCCTCTCAAGTACAGGGATTATAAGTGTGCACCACCACACCCAGCTTCTGTCTCAATTTTTTTCTGCCTCTCTTTCGTAATAGACCTTCCCTAAACTTCATTGTGCTTGCACCTACAGGTGAGTGAGTGTGTGTGTGTGTGTGTGTGTGTGTGTGTGTGTGTGTGTGTGTGTGTTGGCAGGGAGCGGAGCAGGGAGGACTCATCTGTTCTGGCCACCCTAGTTCAGTGAAATCAGACCCTCTCAGCATCAGGATTTAACAAATTCTTTCCAGGAGATTCCAAAGTGCCCCCCTTTTTTTGTGGTACTGGGGATGGAACCCAGGGGCATTCTACCTCTGAGCTACACCCCCAGCCCTATATTATTTCATTTTTATTTGGAAACAGGGTCTCATTGAGTTGCAGAGGGCCTCACTAAGTTGCTGAGGCTGGCCTTGAATGTATGATCCTCCTGTCTCAGCCTCCCAAGTACTAGGATTACAAGCGTGCACCACCACACCTAACTTAATCTCTACCTTTGTGAAGTTGACAATCATGTGTGTATGAAACAAAGTCTACAGAAGAAGAAATTTAATCATTACTAATGATTAGTATTGACTAGATCTAATCTAGTCAAATAGAGACCTCATTATCCAAATGAGACCTGGAGGATAAATAAAAGAAAAAGGCTACCAAGGGGAGAAAGAGAAGAGGAGGACAAAGAGAGAAAAGAATGCACAGTAATTACAGCAAATCTACTCACTCGATTTTCTCTGGAAGGTCCGTTTGGGTCATGCACACACAATTGATCAAAATAGTGATTGTAATAAAAACAGTGAACCACCTGTGGGTCCTGTGTTAAGGAAGAGCTGAGAGCCACCATGTCCCCTCGATATCCCCTCAGACTGGCTTGATGTCGGGTGATAGGGGCATAACTCTTAGCTGCCTAAGGTCTTGTCCCATAATAACCACTCGTATTTACTGAGCGCCCAGCCTGGGCTGAAGACCGCGTCATTGCTAACAACGCTAAACTATAGGCGGATATTATTATTTATGTCTGGCTCTGAGCCAACAGGCTGATGAAGCAGAAAGAACTTTCCAGAGATCATGCAGCCAGGTAACCAAGGTGCTGAGCTGTCAACTCAGATCTGTCCAGTAAGTGACCCCTTGGCAAGAGAGGAGACAGAGTCCCTTCCCCAAATGTCCTTCTTCCCAGCCTTCCATTTCACAGTACAAGGTGACCTCCTAGTCTACCCAGCAAAAGTCTCTTTTACTCTAAAAGATAAGGAGATGCTAGGAAGTTAGAGGTAAGAGGGATTCACGGGAATTAGTTTAGCCGGATTGGTATTTTCCTATAGGATTAGGCTGGGAATTGCCAGAGAGGGGGATCTGAGGAGCAGACAGTAGGCAAGGGTGTTTTGGGGAGGGGAAGGAGACGTCAAAGGAAGGTTAATGGACAGGCATAAATAGGCGGGAAGAAATGGCGGCAGGGAGAATGCAATCCATCCGGACATTTCCTCGGGACTAGCGGGGCTCCTAACACTGCTTCCTAAGGGAACACAGCCTGGAGCCTGACCTGCAGAGAGAGAGGGGGCACCACTCTTCTTTTCTTCATTTCAATTTGAGCAGAAGCATTTCAATCCATTTTAGATTGCTGAAAATGTCTGTAGTGTGCTTTGTTTTACGGTTACTTAGAAACACATCTATTTTGAACGGGGAAATTCTATTAATTAAACCACAGTTTTCCTGCCGATTTACAATTAAATTACGAAATAGGTCCACATAGGGGGAGACGTTAACCAAAGGATTAAATGAAAATCCTCTCTCCAATTCTGCAAACCTTTAAAAAGCTTTAAAATGCATACTGTTACTTAGGAAAACACTCGTGTGATTGGGATTGCAATTTGGGGGGAAAAGATTAATTATAGGACCCTGAGGATTCCACATCTTGAAGACTATCTTTGGGGGCTGAAGTTGATGAGATTTAAAGACATAACTGTGGGCTTTGGTGAGGAAGACCTTCCTCAACAGACTCTCTGTCCAGCCGTGAGGCTCACCAAATCTCAGGATGGAAGGCACATCCACTGGCCACTTGGTTCTTCAAGGGGATTTTATTTCTAATGAGTTGTTTCCTCCTCATCTAGATGTAATTCTCCCAAGATCCATGGAGAGGAGTTGGTATAGTTGCTCTTTCTCTCTATTTGCAATTTCTGTGTAATTGCATATTTTTTTTTTAAAAAAAGCAACATCTGCCCAAGTAGAGATGACACACGGAGAGAATAATGACCCTAATTCATTTCCATTAACTGCCTGCTTCCTCCCATGGACACTGCTTCAAGCAGGATGCAGGCTGGACCTCTTGACAGGCGGCATGACCTCAGGCAATTTACTAAATGCTAGTTGGTTTCTTTATCTGTAAAATGGGGATGCAAAGCCTTACTTCCAAGGCTCCTGTACCCATGACTGTTGACATTTAGGAAGGTTTTTGTTGTTATTTTTTGTTAGATTGAACCCAGGGACATTCCACCTCTGAGCTACAACCCCACCCCTTTTTATTTTTTGTTTTTGAAACAGGGTCTCACTGGGTTGCTGAAGCTGTCCTCGAACCTGTGATCTCCTGTCTCAGCCTCCCAGTACTGGGATTACAGGTATGTGCCACCATGCCTAGCTGTAGTTTTTATTTGGAAACAGGGTCTCACTAAGTTGTTGAGGGTCTCACTAAGTTGCTGAGGCTGGCCTCGAACCTGAGATCCTCTTGTCTCAGCCTCCTGAGTACTGGGATTATAGGCATGCACCATCATATCCGGCTATTTAGGAGGTTTTTAACAAGCAGGGGCCTGCTATTTTCGTTAAATATCCTTTTGAAGAATCTGGAAATCTAATATCCAATTTAGAAAATGTAATTCCCTCCGGTTAACCTTAAAGATAAAACATGGAAAGAGAAAATGGAAGGCGCCTTCCTGGAGCAGCGCAGCTTTCTGTTGAGTGTGCAGATGACCCTGAAAGGCTTACTTGCTCAGAGGACTGACCCGTGGTGGTGGGGCACGGGGTGGGCTGAGGGGGGCTCCTTTTTACCGGCACCCCCGACAAAGAGACCATCTACCAGGCAGCTGGGGTCAGGCTGCTTGCACACCAGCTTCCTGTAAGTCAGGGCTGTCTTTGTCATTGGGCACTTCCGATTTGGACGGTCACCAGGGAAGATCCTGGGAAGCCAAGCCAAAGTCCCTTTTGTCTACTAGTTTGGCTTGCCTTGGAAAACAAAACAAAACAAAAACAAACCTGTGGCTTCTGATGCCAAAGCCACAGTGTTATAGTTAGATATAAAATGTCCCCTAAAGAGCTCATTTATTAATATTCAGGGTTGATGTCATTGAGTCATGAAGGGTTGTAATCCCAGCAGTGGATAAATCCATTGTAATGGATTTACCTGGGTGGTACCCGGTAGCCTGGTAGGGTGTGGCTGGAGGAGGAGGGTCCCTGGGGGTGCGGCCTTGGAGATTACATATGGTTCCTCCTGCTCTCTCTTGCTTCCAGCCTCCAAGATGTGAGGAGCGCAGCCCATGAGCTCTCCCTTTCTTCGTCTCCCGCCACCATGCCCTGAGATCCGCGGTCCCCGGCCTCACATGGACTGAACCCGAAACCATAAGAAAATAAATCTTTCCTCTAAATTATGTGGTCTATCTTTAGATTATAGCTGCAAGAGTGCTGATGGATACATCAACTAATGTAAAACACGATTGATCCATGTGTCTCTCGTCATCATGTCCCCTATGGCAGGAACCTGAGACTGTGATGTTTTGAACCTGCTCTGGTAGTGGTGGAGGAACATGAGATATTGGCAGCGCCCCCACAACCTGGGTGGTCCCCATCTGTGTTCTGCTGTTCTCTTCACCCTCCAGGAGATATTGCTCTTACGCTGAGGAAGCCTTGATGTCCTCTTACTGGTCATTATGTCATGGGGACAGTGGGCCGCCTGCAGTGCTAAAGATATGTCTATGGGCATCAGCAAAACCCTCAAAAAGAGGGCAGTTTTCAGGTCCTTTCCACAGTTGTGTCCAGGCCAGTCTAAAGTGAGCCTGAGCCACCTGTGGACTGGACGAACACTCTCTTTTTTTTGCGGTACCGGGGATTGAACGCAGGGGTGTTCTACCTCTGCGCTACACCCCCGGCCCTATTTTTTATACTTTATTTTTTTGAAACCGGGTCTCATGAAGTTGCGGAGGGCCTCACCAAGTAGAGAGAGAGAGAGAGAGAGAAAGAGAGAGAGAGAGAGAGAACTGAGGCTGGCCACGAACCCGGATCCTCTGGTCTCCGCCTCCCAAAGTACTGGTATTACAAGCGTGCGCCACCACACCCGGCATTGGACGAACACTTTCTCTGTGTCTGGGGTATTGGGCACATTAAAGCCACTGATCATTTTTCCCATTTAATGACCTCACCATCTCAGGATTCAACCAGGGGAAGGTTCTGCTGCTAGCCTCTAAAGGAGGTACTGAACGCAGCGGGCAGAACCTGGTTCTAACACACAGGACAAACAACCGTGCAAAGGATACGAGTGTACAGACATTTTGATGGCCGTCCTCCTGATCAGGTTGAAAGGACTGAATATCCACAGGGCCCGCGTGGCACTGAACCTGGAAATGGTCCTGCCTTTGTTCAGCACCATGAACGTCTAGAACAAAACAAAGAGAAGTGGGTGTCCGGGAAGCAAGAATCCTGACGCAAGCCTGTTTTTGAGCGCAAGAGGTGTCATCTCAGGCTTACAATAAGAAGGGGTCTGGAACCACGAGCAATTGACGGCCAAATGCAGGCAAGGAGAGAGAGAGAGGATCAGGGGCTACAAGCCATGTCCTCAGCCTCCCATCAAGAGCCTCGTCTCCGTGGCTGGCTGCACTGAGATGAGTCTGCTGGGAGGAGTGTGTCGTAGACAACTGGCCAGGGGCAGGTACGATGGATACATCAGGCCCAGAGGAGGATTCTGCAGGGGGATGGTGGAGTTCTGGTTGCATTTAATTCCATTTCCCATTAGAGGACCGTCCCTGGAGCTGGAAGATTCCTTTTGTTCTCCACCTCCTAAGCCTGTACTTCCTAAACCCTCTCCTGACTCCTTCCTCTGACCATGGTGGAAGGTAGGTGTGGACTTTCGGTATGGGAGAGGAAGGAGGAAGAAATTCTAGTGCCTTTTATGGTTTTCTACAAACCACTTTGAGATGGCTGATTCCAGACTCTTGTAATTCCTGAACATGTCCTCGCCATTTTTGGTCGTGTAGAATACCTGCAGTGTATGTAGTACAGGTGAGAGCAGGGCCACAGAGTTACCTCTGGTTTAGAGTAGTGGTTCTCAAACTTTTTGATTTAAAAAATTATCACTCCCCCCAAATTCTTGGGAATTCTAAAGACTTTTTGTTTATGTTGATACCTTTTTGCTTATATCGTATATATATATATGTATACATTTTATATATGCTGTATGGTTTGGGTTTTAGGTATCCCTGAAAAGCCATGGGACTGTGCCCTCAAAGGGGATATGGGGTCCCCGGCCCCTTTCTCTACCTCTTTTTGCTTCCTGGCTACCATGAGGTGAGCACTTTTCCTCTGCCCCACACTTGGGTTATGGTGGTCTGCCTTGTCACAGACCCAAAGTGATGGGGCCAAGCAACCATGGAGAGAAACCGCTGAAACCATGAGCCAAAATCATCCTTTCCTGCTTAGAAGTTGATTTTCTGTTATTTTGTCACAGCAACAGAAAGCTAACATATGAGCATACACATATATGTGTGTGTGTGTATATATATGCATATTATGTGTGTATATACAGACATAATGTATATGTATATATATCATATTTAAGTATGTATAAATATACCATATTAGAAACTAAAAACTTATGGCCAACAAATATATGAAAAATGTTCAACATCTGTAGCAATTAGGGAAATGCAAATTAAAAGTGCACTGAGATCCCATCTCACTCCAGTTAGGATGGCAATGATCAAGAACACGAATAATAATAAGTGCTGGCGAGGATGTGGGGAAATAGGAACGCTGTTACACTGTTGGTGGGACTGTAAACTAGTAGAGCCGCTGTGGAGATCCGTGTGGAGGTTCCTCAGAAGACTGGGAATGGAACCACCATGCCACCCAGCGATCGCACGCCTGGGCATCTTCTCAAAGGAAATGAAATCAGACTATTATAATGATACTTGCATATCCACGTTCATAGCAGCACAATTTATAATAACCAAATTATGGAACCAGCCTAGGTGTCCATCAATAGACTAATGGATCACAAAACTATTGAATATCACATCATTTGCAGGAAAATGGATGGAACTCGAGAATATTATACTGAGTATAGCCAGTTTCAAAAAATGAGTAGATGTATGTTCTCTCTTATGTGTGGAAGCTAGAGAGATGTTCAGAAATAAGGGCAACATCAGGTGGGCAGAGACTCCAGGGGATTGACTGAGGGGGATTAGGGAAGGGAGGGGGGTACGAAGTCATAAAAAATGCAATCCTTGAAATAATGCTATGAACGTTTACAAAATTGCCAATACCAATCTCAAAGACATGTGTGTGGGGGGGAGACCTGCTGGGGAGGGCACCAAGAGTTGTGTGCATGTATTTTTCTGACTCTGTACCCCAATATGATGTAAAATTACAATGCAGCAAATTAAAAAAAACTTAGGAAATTTCAAAACACAGGGACACACACACACACACACACACACACTCCAGCCTATTAGCTGATGGCCTCATTCCGCATCAGTAGCCTTGGTGTTTACCACTGTAGACTCCTAAAAGGACGCACGAGAAACGATCAACCACATCAGAGCCTTATTACAAAATAGTTTTGACTCCTCGAACCTACTAAAAGAGTCTGGACGTCCTCAGGGGTTCCAGGACCATACTTTGAGGACCACTGGCTCAAATTATCCTGCTTTTTGTCCTTGTTCCATTTCTCCACCCCCAACCTGAAGACCTTTGCTCTCCACCTGCAAGAAAGCCAGCGCTGCTGGGGCCCCAGGCCAGGGCTCCTCCATGGATCAGTTGAACTTTCCCTTCACGTCCAATTACTGAGCTCTTAGCAGATGGTCTCATCTCCCAGGCTTCAGGGCTCCCTGGGCTGGGTGGGACTGAGACCTCCTCTCCAAGAGGAAGGCGGGCATTCCCGCCAGCGGCTCTTACCCGGTGTGTGCTGTAGAAGGGGTCGAGGTCCTCCAGGGGCTCCCCGATCAGCTCCGCGGGCAGCTCACCGTAGAACTTGGGCAGCTGGTTGCAGGCTTTCAGGTCCAGCTGGGGCCGTGGCTTCTCTTCCTGGTCCTCCTTCTTCTTCTCCTTAGCTCTGACTTTCTTGTCGGCCTCGTGGGCAGCAATTCGCTTCTCGATTTCCACCAGTGACTCTGGAGTGAGCCGCCGGAAGTTGGTAGTTTCCAGGGACCCCAAGGGGAATTCCATCTTTTCATTCTTCTTTGGGGAGAATTGATGCTCCTAGGAGAGTACACATAACCAGAGAGGTGACAGCTTGCCCCCTGGCCCTCTTCCCCCATCCTTTCCACCTCGACTGATAGAACAGCTTCCCCACCCTGGTCTCTCCCTTAATGCGCACTGGGCGCCTCCCAGGAACCCACTCCCCGCAGTGCTCTCTGGGAAGCTGCTTATTCTGCCCACTCCAGGTACCTGGGTTGTGTCTTTGCTCCCCAGGGGCTTAGTCACTGCTTCTTCACCACTCTGGATACCCCCACACACACACACACACCCCACCAGCTTTACCCAGTTTGCCCTCTTTCCTTTGTTTCTAGGACCATGGAACTCCGGGCACTCTTCTGCATTCATCAAAAACTTTGGTCCAGCCAGACATGGTGTTACATGCCTGTAATCCCAGTACTTGGGAGGCTGACACAGGAGGATTGCAGGTTTAAGGCCAACCTCAGCTACTTAGCAAGACTCAGCAACCAAGTGAGACCCTGTTTACAAATAAAAAATGAAATAGGGCTACAGGTGTAGCTTGGAGGTAGAATGCCTCTGGGTTCAATCTCTAGCACCACAAAACAACACACACATGCACACACACACAAAACAGCCAACTCTGGTCCATGATCTACTGTATCCTAAGTCTTGTCCTACTTTCTGTTCACAATTTTTTTAAGCGACATTTTCAATATTTCTCCCAATCTTTGAACTCTGGATTTCCAGGTTCTGTGCTCTGTATTCATGGCCAAACACTTTTCTCCATAAACAGTTTAGACCTGTGGGTCATCATTCTAGTAACTCCCTCACCCTTATCCTAAATCCTAAGCTGATGTCAATCAAGAGCTAATTCAGGTTTCTTTGAACCTGGGGCTGCTAAGGGGTGGTGGGAGCATCAGTGCAGGCTGGGAATCCACTGCTTTCCCACAGATTTCAAATATGCCTCATCTTTCCTATTCCCTGCCTCCCTTTCAGTAAGCCAATGACCATGCTCTCTAGTTAATGGAGAAAAGTAGAACTTCATAGCAACAAACCTTCAACTCACCTGTGTCCACCCCCTCCTTTCCTTCTGTCACAACTGGGGAGGTGTCATCCCTCACTAAGGCGAGGATCAACCTTTCCTTTGACTTAGGATCTTATTCCTTCACTACCTCATTTTTGTCTCTCTCATCTCTGGTTCCTTCCATCGGCTCTTAGAGATGCTTAACTCTAAGAGAGGCAGGTATTAGAAAAGGGCGTGGAAACTGGGCGTGGTGGTGCACACCTGTAATCCCAGTCCTTGGGAGGCTGAGACAGGAGGATCACAGGTTTGAGGACAGCCCCAGCAACTTAGTGAGATCCTGTTTCAAAATAAAAAATATAATAGGACTGGGGATATAGCCCAGAGGAAGAATGCCCCCTGGGTTCAACCCTTAGCACTCCCCCCCAAAATAAAAATAATCATTTTATGCACAGCCCATCTGGCTCCTCCCTCCCCCCTCCTCCCCTCCTCTGCTGGGTTTCACAAAGGACACATTCTTTCTCACTGTCCTGGGTCACTCTGAAGTCCTTGCAGCTTGGTTTCTGCCCCCACCCCACTAAAATGCTTCCTTGCCAGGACACTAGAAACACTTTTGTACTAAATTCAGGGGACCCTCCTCAGTTCTTATCTCAATGGTCTTATTGGCTATTTTGATCCACTTCTTCCTTGAAATGCTCTCTCGACAGGCTGCCATGGTATTCTCTTGGTTTCTAGCTTGCTGTCCACTCCTTCTCAATCTCTTCTTCCTCAGCTTCCCCACACGTTATTGTGCATCTTGGAGCTCTTGTTGTTGTTGTTGTTTTAAGTGATAACAGTAGTAACAACATCAACAGCACTGATAATGGCTAGCGTTGCCTGAGATCCCATTAGGTTCCAGGCTCTGGATTAAGCAATTTGCAGCCATTATCACATTAACCATCACGGTGCCCTGTGAGGTACGGCTCCAGTGTACAAATGAAACAGCAGAGCAGAAGTGCTGAATTTTCCAAGATCGCATTACTAATAAGTGGAGGAGCTGGTACTCAGGTACTTAAACTCTTACACGGTCTCCTGGGGCATCTCCTCCTGGGGGCATCTCCATTCCCAGTGTCAGTTCTCATTCCTTGGGGACCACACCCTCATCTGGCACCTCCCCTAGAGTGTTGCTCATGGGCACCTCAAACTCAGCCTGCTCCAAACTGAACTCACTATCATCTTCACACTCTCCTCACCTCTCCTCTCCCCACCTCTCCTCTCCTCCTCCTCCTCCTCCTCCTCCTCCTCCTCCTCCTTCATTTCTTCCTTTCTCTTTCTTTCTTTCTTTCTTTCTTTCTTTCTTTCTTTCTTTCTTTCTTTCATTCATTTATTCATTTGGATTAAACCCAGGAGCATTCTATCTCCAAGCTACACCCCCAGCCCTTTTTATTTTTTATTTTGAAACAGAGTCTCACTGAGTTGTTGAGGGTCTTGCTAAATTGCTGAGGCTGACCTTGAATCTGTGATCCTCTGGTCTCAGTCTCCTAAGTACTGGGATTACAGGTGTGCACCACCACACCCATCCTTCACACCCTTTCCTAACACCTGCCTCTCCTCTACAGCTGTCTTCTCTGGAAATCGCCTCAAATAGCCTCTTCCTGTGCCTTCCCAGAATGTGGGCGCCGCCTTTATGTTCCATCCACTTCATTCCCTCCTGCAATTGGACATCATCAGTGTTGATTCCTTCTCCTTAGTATCTTCTCTCCATATCTCTCCTACTCTCCATCATACACTGTCATCCCCGTGGCCACCTACGTGTCCTTTTGCTTCCCCCGCAGCCCTTTCTAACCCATTCTTCACCTGTAAACAAATGATATTTCTAAAGTCCATTCCATCCTTCAACTGTAAGCGAATGATATTGCTAATAGGGGTTCTATTATACCCTTATTTAAAATCCTTCTAAAGCTCTCCACAGCACTCAAGGTAACCCAAGCGGTGTGCTGACCTCTCCAGCACTGCAGTCTCCGGCCACACTTCTATCATTTTCCCCTTGAATTGGACTCATTCATTTTCATCTTAAGTTCTTTCTGGGTTCCATTTCCTTTTCCTGAACTGAACCTACCACTCCTCTTCACCTGGATCATCCTCTCTCATTCTTTAACTCTTGGCTTTGAAATGACTTCCTCCACCCTATATGAAGTCTGTGTTAGTGATGTAGGATAAGAGAAATAGGTAGTAGATATAATTTTATTATAATAACCTGGTGCTAAAGTTCCTCATACCTTTCCTCCCAAATCAATTCTCTTTCCCAGACCTGTCTCTCCCAAATTCCTAAGAAATCTGTAAATCTTACAGTTAACAACAACAACAAAACTATCATTGCCCTGTGCACTATTAAAGAGTGATATGAGCCGGGCGTGGTGGCGCACGCTTGTAATCCCAGTACTTGGGAGGCAGAGACCAGAGGATCCGGGTTTGTGGCCAGCCTCAGCTACTTAGTGAGGCCCCCCACAACTTCGTGAGACCCGGTTGATAAAAAATAGGGCCGGGGGTGTAGCTCGGAGGTAGAACACCCCTGGGTTCAACCCCCGGTACCACACAAAAAAATAAAGAGATACAATTCTTGCGAAATCTATAATTTAGGCGGCTTTCAAGCTTATCAGTTGATCAGATAATGGAGACTGCGATGGGCCTGAGGATCCTGAGGACGAGCAGACCCCCAGAAACCAGACTGATGTCATCCTCTCACACCTTCCCATACCCACCCTTCACCAACTTTCCTTTAAAAGAAGAGCCATGAACCCCCAAAGGTGCCTCTCTCAGTTTTGAGGTGGCCCGCATTCTCCCTTGAATGTGTATTTCTTAGTTTCCTAAATAAACCTCTGTCTATGTCTCTGACTGGCACGTGCTGAAATTCTTTTCCATCATGTAAGCCAAGGACCCCGCTGATCCTGAGTTGAGGAATCGACTCTTCCCCCATGACATCAGGATTCCCATTTCATGCACCCATAGCTCTCCGCACTTTCTCCATAAATCCCTATCTTGTAATTTCCATTTACTTTTTCTATTTCTCCTACTAAACTGTAAGCTCTGTGAGGGCTGGGAGCACATCTGTTCTGTTCCGCATCGATTCCCTAGAGCCTAGCACAGGGCTTGGCATTTAGAATCTGCTGACATCAATAGATACTTGTTGAATGAATAGCAGTAACTACAAAGCTCAGAAGCTAAAAAAAACTAATGAATATTTTGTTTAGAGAAAGTGCAGCAAATCAGATTCAGTCATAGAAATGTACAGAACCAAGGAAATGATCAAGTCCAGTGACTTTAAAAAAAATCTAGCTAGCACACCCCAAAGTCAAGTAAATTGTGGCAGAAGCAACATTTGGATCTAATGCCCCCATAACAGAGACTCTGTTTGCTTCCACCAGACCTAGAGATAGCTCTTGCATCCAGTTGCCCTGTGATGGAGGTCCTGCTGCATGTGATGGAGATCCTGCTGCATGAGCCAGGCCTAGAAGCACTTCTTGTACCCAGTTTCCATCGGTGGGCAACCCTGCTGGCTGTTGCCACTCCTCCGTGTCCTGGGAGGAGACCTCACCACTCTGATGTTACGCTCTTCAATGACTTTTGCCTGGAAACTTTCCCTGCCTTCCTCCTTTCCTTTCTTCCTGCCCATTTATACTTGGTCTCCCTCTTAGGAAATTCTTCAAAGTCAACCTGAACACCTGTCTTGTATTTTCTTCTCTCCCAAAATTCTGTGTGCTGCACCCATGTCCTGATTAACAAGGTGTATGTATGCAGTGGTCACTCAAACACTGTTGATTCAATTGAACCCAATCACTGTCCTTAATTCTTTCCTTTTGAGTAACAAGGACTATGTTCACTTTATCTTTGGGGAGAAGAGCTACTTTTTTTTTTTTTGCGGTACCAGGGATTGAACCCAGGGGCGTTCTACCTCCGCGCTACACCCCCGGCCCTATTTTTTATACTTTATTTTGAAACCGGGTCTCACAAAGTTGCGGAGGGCCTCACTAAGGAAAGAGAGAGAGAGAGAGAGAGAGAGAGAGAGAGAGAGCTGAGGCTGGCCGCGAACCCGGATCCTCCGGTCTCCACCTCCCAAAGTACTGGGATTACAAGCGTGCGCCACCACACCCGGCCTGAAGAGCTACTTAGATGGCGGAACAAGACTTGAGCCACAGGACTTAGCTGCAGAGGAGCAGTGCAGGGACTCCCTTAGAGACCCTGGAATGCAGTGTTGGGGACTGAAAACAGGGCCAAGCCAAAAGTCCAGGTGCTAGAGCAGGGGACTGAGGTTAAATCAGACTCATCCATGAGGCTGACTTGATTGCAAGTGTCCATGATTCTGCGGGGCCACCCTAAATCCTTCTGGCCAAGGTCAAGGTTGTTCTCAGAGTGGGGTGAGAATGTGCCCACAGGTGGGATACCGTAGCGATGTGATGTAGGCACAAGGGCCCAGTGCTTTTCCCAAGACTTTCCAATCAGGAGAGATAGCTGTGGACTTGGGATCCCTTGATCAAAATGGTCCCTCTTCTCCCATCTATCACCTGGCTTCTCTACAGAGCACCTTGAGACAAACATTTGGGTGCAAGTAGTTTATCCAAGAGCTGATTCCAAGAATGTCAGAGAAGAGTGGAAAATAAGACAGGAAGAAGAAAGACAACAGGAGGTATTTTTATCTTGTGGGCAACTAGGGCTCAGAATGGTTTCACTGAAGGATAAGGATACTGGGGTTTTATCTGAGTTCTGATTCTCATTGGTTGAGGGGCATTCCAGAGATGTTAACTCTAGAGAACTTACAGCAGGGCCAGAGACTACCCTAGGCAGGGAGAGATGCAGGAAGCCATAGGGGAAGTGTCTGCAGGTGACCTGTGTGCTAGATCTAGCACACAGCTGATACCTGGGGTATCAGCAAGGTAGAGAAAGACCCTGCATTTCTGGGCTGTGGCAGCTTTGCAACCTAATTGGAAATCCTTATTTCTGTGTTCATTGAATGCAGTGGGGAAGGCATGTCTTTTTAAAGTAGCCATATTGGACTTGTGTGTTATAGGATTAGTCTGGGCTTGGAATTTACTTCTTGGATTTGTGGCAGAGGGAAGAACCAATTCAAGAAACGTGTACTCTTCTTTGGCCCCAAGCTCAGCTCTGGCTTTTAAAGAGTTTGCATGAGTATTCACAGGTATATCCTCTCTAGTCCAGTAGCTGTTCCTGCCCACCACACCTCTTTATTTGGTGGCCCTTCAGTTCTCCCAAGACTAGCTGGCAGGCTGTTTTGCATCTTTTGCCTTCCTAATGCCAGTTGGGAGAGGACCTTTTCCTATTTCTCTCCTCTCAAGACCTCAAGTCTTTCATAGGCTGTGGGATCTCTGGGGAAGGCTAAGGTTTCATCAGTGATGGGCAGGGCAGATTAGCTACAGGGTCAACGCTTTCTTCTCTGGAGTGGGGACACTCTCTGGCTTCAGTTCTCAAAGGCCAGACCCAGGCCCTGCAGAAATTCCTCAGCTCTCCTCATCACAGTGGTCAGTCATAGGAGTTTTGGCTCAGAGTCCTCAGAGAGCCTGGTCTAAACCTTGCCTTTCCTCCACTGTGTTCTGCAGAATTTTAGTGCACTGTGGACAAGTGTTCCATGGGAAAAGCAATGTTGGTAAAATCTGTTTTCCCATTAAAATGCGCGCACTAAAAATGTGAGAGACACTAACATGTTTTATTGTCTTTTTTGTTGTTGTGTCATGGCATGCTTTTAAGAAGTGACAGCCATTCCTGAGTGTGACAGGGAGCTAGAGACCAGAGCCCAGCCCCTTGAGTGCACAGCTGTGCTTGCCTGCTGAGAGTGCCCTTCTGGTCAATGCTCTACAGCCTGCAATATTTTTAAGTATTTTTTCCTTAATTAAAAATTATTCAATTTCCCTAATTGGTTGGTTTTGCTTATTATAAAGGTTTTCTTTTTGAAGGGACATATGTTTTCATTAATATGTGCAACTTAGGGAGTAGTGGGGACACAAAAGGGACTCCAATGACAACGGAGAACCCTCAGTGGTGCAAGGGAAGGGGTACAAGGGAAGGGGAAGGGTAAGAAAGAAGTGAATCTATGGAATTACTGTCATAAACAATGTGTATATATGAGATTATACCAACATCATTCTCAG